>VTPC01001501.1:0-33428 GCA_011009095.1 Ignelater luminosus
TAAACTGACTAAATTGATACATCCCCTGGAAGTATTGGAAAAATACTCGAAAAATTACATTTCGATTAAAATGTTTTAATTAAAGATTAAATCAGCGATGTCGAAATTTTTAAAACAAAATTTTAGTAGTCATTTTATTTTTTAATTTTAATATTAATCTAGGATTTCGGAATGATATGTGAATGAGAATTTCACAAAGTAAGTTATTTCATATATAGTCTTTGATTTCAAGAAATACAGAATTACTTATTTTTGAATATTTGTTTCAATGCTTAATTTATAAATTTATTACCTTCTTGTACTAGGTATAATGCTTAAGATAAGAATAACAATAAGATTAAGTTTTGTTAGCCTAATTATTATTAGGACATTATAAAATAATTCCTTCTTTAGATTCCTGCATTACTAAATAAAGTTCATTTGTCTCCGTTGGTAGTTTTAGGGATAGTATACATATATAGGTAATTTCGTTATTGAATAACTGTCTAATACAATATTGGATTATCATATTGACGCAGTTTGTGAATTATCTTTATCATAAATTGGGTATAATCTATTACAAAAATTATTTAAAGTATTTGAAAATATTAATATAAATGTACATTTACAACAGATTACTTCAATTTATTTAGAAATTATTACTATTTGTCCCTGTAGATGATTTCTTAAAATACTACATGAATTTCGTAAAATGCTTATAACTAGGGCTCGGATGTTTAAGCCCTAAAAGTTGACTAAATATGCAAGCAAAAATGACCTTACAAATACGAAAATATGACCAATAAAATGCAAAATATGACTTAAAAACTTTTTATTAGATATCACTATTATACATTAAAAACTGTAAAAAAGTAACACCTAATTGTCCTCATACTTCTATTATTTGTTTTGCTTATTGATCTATTTTGATTGCATTGTACTGAATGACGATGTGTTTCTTGAGGCTATCAAATGAAAATGGTCGCCGACTGTTACTAAGTATCGCTTTGTAACAGGAGAAGCAGAACATTATAGAAGCATATTAAATAAAGTTTTCTTTTCACATTTTCACAGTATTTCCATCTGCCTGTTCAATATTGAGTTCCACATTCCCGACAATTGTCAGAGAGTCTTTGATGTCGAAACCAACAACTTCTAACCATTTGATATACCGCCAAAGTTAGATTTGATGTACGCCAGCTTTCTTGATAGGCTACTAGAAAACAGCCCCTGCACTATCTTGATAGAAGCTGCATCATCTTTACTGAAACCATTCACAATGTCGTTCGCTCTGAGAAGGGTGGTTTGGTTTATTATTTTGCATTTCTAATTTGATTACTACGCTGGGTGCCTAAATCACTGAGCTGCTGGGGCGGTTTACTTATGTAGTCTTATAAGTTCTATATAAGTTGCATTTCCGTAGCTGGATGCGCAGGAGGTTACTGTGCATGTTGCGCAAGAGGTTACTGTGCATGTTGCACAGTAGGGGTTTGCATCGTTTGTTAGTGGCTGCATCGTAGTCCTTGGCGCAGTATTGGCATCCATATGGGTTTTATTTCTAAGCTAGCTGGGGTTATCGGTACTTCAGCTAGTGCTATGTATGTGGCCTCTTTCAGCTTTGTACGAGTTCTGTGCTCCTCTTTGGTCACTATTTGTGCATTATCCCATTGCATGCGGTGGTCCTCACCTCATACGTGTTTTGCGATTCTCGATTTATCGGTTTTTCTCTTCTTGATGTTATTTATTCTCGTAACAAACAGAGAGATAGTTTTTGCGTAATTCCGTGAGAATAGTTTTGTTTAGCGGAATGTTAGCACTCACTATCATTTTACACAATTCATTTGAAAATTCCAACGTTTTATTTGTAGCTATCGATACTGATGTGCCCTCGAAGATTAGACGTTGTCTCTCCTTGTTGGTTTTTCACTGAACGGCAAAATTTTGGAAAGAGTTACAAAAATTTTCAATTTTGTGCTCTTAACAAAAATATTTTTTACGAAATATAACTAAAATATGACCTTTTCTTGGAAAGTGCTTAAAATATGCCCTTACATGCCAAATATGACTTTATATGACCAATAAACACCACTTAATATTGCATAGAAAAGCTTAATTCGCACTAAAAATGTGTTCGGCATGAAAATAGACGTAAACAAAAATAAATGCAATAAACATCCGAGTCCTACATAACTATTATTTCTTGATGTAAAGATTTAGGTAAATTAAACTTCTTTCGAGATTCTACATCATTTTTAACCAAAATCCCGGCAGATCCAAATGAAAGGCCGATTAATGTAATACTTTTCACTTGAGATTTCGTTCTATAGTTCTTAAACAAAACTGCGTTTTATTTCAACAATATACAGTGTGTTAAACAAGTAAGGCACAAATTCATTTATAGCGTTATTTTTAATTTTTCGGAAGAATGCTCGAACACGTCGGTTTTATTTATTTATCAGCAATATTTTAAGCAAAAAATTTTTGTTTTAAATTTCAAGATGGTGCGAGGACGCCATTTTGTTAAAGGAATTTAAATGCAAAGAGTACTTGTGTAATAGCTCATGTTGAAGCTCTCACTGATATACGTTTAATGTCCAAGTTTCAGGAAATTTCAAATCCCTAAAACAAAATGGCGACCTGTCAAAGTTATTGTTTTTATTATTGTTCACTGCCGTAGCAGGTCATGTTATTAAATAAATCACATGCTTCTTGTTGCGTTCGAATTTAATCACAACCAAGCATTATTATGAGCATTTCGATTCATTCTGTTTTAGTTAGCTTCATCATGAAAAACGTCGATTAATTCGAAAGTTTGCAGTTCATTATAGTTGACAGTTCTAATGACAAGTGCACGTAGAGTCATGCGTCATAGATTATTCTCGAATAGTAATAACATGGCCTGCTACGGCCGTGAACAATAACAAAAACAATAACTTTGACAGGTCTTCATTTTGTTTTGGGGAGTTGAAATTTCCTAAAACTTGGACATTAAACGTATATCAGTAAGAGGTTCAAAATGAACTATTACGCAAGTACACTTTATATTTAATTTTTTTACAAAATGGTGTCCTGACGCCATTTGAAATTTGGAACAAAACATTTTTTGCTTAGAATATTGGTGATAAATAAATAAAATCGACGTGTTCAAGCATTTTTTCGAAAAATTAAAAATAACGGCATAAATGAATTTGTGCCTTACTTTTTTTACACGCTCTATAATTATGTACGGATTCGTACATACTGTTACAGTTAATAAATAAAAATCCAGCAACAATTCGTGCGTTCAGTACGTCTCAAAATAAGTAGATTCGGCAGATTGTGATTTTATACGATGCTCTTTTGTACTGTTCTTACTTACATGCTGACAGTAATAATAACTGTAAAACCTTTGAAATGGTTTTTGAGAGAATATGCTTATTTTTAGTCACTTTTATATATGTAATAATGTATAAGTTGCTTAGTTTAATACATTTTCCCAAAGCAAAGAGAAAATAGTTAAAACAAAACAAGCTTTATCTCTTTATAAATATATCCCTCAAAACTTCGCTTAAAAGACACCGCAGAATCCTTATGGGAAATTATTGAAGCCGTGGTAAATGATAGTCCTTATTATGTAGATCAAAAGTGTCACAGGGCACAAAGTCCAAAAAATTCTAGTTTTCGAATTACAACCGTTTGAAGTTGGCAAGTGCATGCCAGCGGTGTAACACATTTTCGTTTTACATTTTCAGTTTTAATTATTGCAAATGTGCACATATGTTATTGTTTTACTATTATAAATATGAATGTACAATTCAAATAAATGAAAATAAATCATAATAAGTATTTGTCGCTGTTCTCGATGTGTCAAAACTCAAAATAAAAATAAACAAAAACAAAGCAAATAATTAACTAATAATTACAAAAGCCAAGCAGCAAGCGTAGTAAAAATAAACAACAGGCACGAACCCAACCAGTCTACGATTAAAAGTTTTGATACAAAGAGGAAGTCGATCTTGTGTCATTTCTAATGCTGTAAATGATGTTCATAGGATCTACTGTCATTATTAATATTGCTCATATCTTATTTAAGATTCTCAAAGGGTAGGAGCATCTCTTCGGCTAACATTTGTAAATAAATTATAAGTATAGTCAAAAGTTATTTCAATTAAGGTAATCTACCGATATTTGTGCAGACTTATTAGTAATCTAATGTAATTCTCAGTTCAGTTTCCACCCAGTGGCTGTATGCCGGGGGGGGGGGGTAGAAGTTTAACTCAAGACGTTTTGTCAGTATAATGCGCTCAATACCTAACTAGATGCCTGCGTTTATTGACATAAGTATTCTAAAAAGATTATCTATTACTCATCTAGACGTTATCCTATAGCTTCGTTGAGAAAAACACGATTTTTAAACGACTTGTATTTTCTGTTGAGACTTTTTTACGTTATGAACTTACCTACATTTTAAATCAATCAATAACCTTCTCCGACCAAATATATGGAGGTATAGAGATTTTTAGAAAATTTTAATAAATTGACCTTGTTTTTAACATAATAATATATTATTCAACGATCACATAATGTAAGTTATTATTCAAGAGGATGAAGTTTACACACGACCCGAAGGCGAGTGTATAATACCCATTATGTGCGAATCGAATACGACGTTTTATCTGCGATTCTAACACTTCTGAGGAAGATATGGAGGTGGACTCCCATGAGGGAGGCGATGTCCAAATTCTTGAATATGTAGAAGTCAATGAAAGTAAACAATCATCACAAACAGAGTTTTAGACCTGGAATGCAAGGATCCTCTGAAGACGATGTCCAAATTTTTTCCTAACAATAAATAGTTTGAGATTATAACAATTTCTATTTTTTCATATCTACAAATAGGCAACCAACAAAACACCGCCAGTAAATAAAATCCATAATACACTAGTGTTTTATGAGTATGATTATATCCCTATGGTTACGCGTATAACGACTATATTATTGAAGAGTCGTAGATAAATATAATTATTTTATACTGAAGTGATGCGTGATCTAACAGACAGTATAGTTTATTGAATAGATTCAACAAATTAAAGAACCACTTATTAATGGGCTTTAAGAAACTCAATTAACACTTCAAAGAGACCGATTTAGAATTGAAAATGATTTCTGTGCGGCAAAAATGTTCTAATAAGTATTCAATTGCAAACTTAACAATCCGTAAAAAGAACAGTTACCGAAATGACAACTCCGGATTTTAAAAATAAGAAGAAAGAAACGATAAACTAAAATTATTCTGAGTTTTTTTATTTCCAATCGTTCTTTTAGTTTTTTATGTTGGAAATTGAGCGTCTATGAAGCGCAAAGCGCTTTTGGTTTGACCACTATTGTATAATGTCGGATTTTGCAGTTCCAGGAGAGGCATTTTTTGTTGTAGGTATTTTCTGTTAATTGAAATGCGGTTTCCATTTTCTAGAGTCTTAACTCTACGGTCTTCTTTTCATTGCAGTTTTCGGTGCTCCATTCACCGAGGTATTTAAATTCTTGCACACGGGAAACTTATTGCCAATTTTAAGTTTATGTGGTGCTGTTTTGATGTCTGTCATAAGTTTTGTTTTTTCAAAGGAAATTTGTAGACCGATTTTACGCTGCTTGGGCTTGTAATGTTTCGAATTGTTTTTGTGAGTCTGGAATGTCCTTCGCAATTAGTATCATGTCATCGGCAAAGGCTAGACAGTCTATTTCTACACCTTTGGTGTGTTGGCGCACCTGCTTTTCTCCATTCCCTTCGAATTTTTTTCAGGGGCAGAGTTAAAGAGTAACAGGGATAGTCCGTCACCTTGTCCTAGTCCCGTGTCTATTTTAAACTCTTTGCTCAGTTACCTATAAATCTTACTTTTGATGTTGTCTATGTGAATGTTTCCTTGATTAAATTTGTTGTCTTTCTATCTAGTCCAAATTCCGTTAGTATTTTGAAAAGTGATTCCCAGTCTATGCAATCATAACCTTTTTTTGAAATCAGCAAATGTAATGACAACTTTTGTCGGATGTGCAGCGAAAATATTTCATCGAATTTTTCAGGTTTATAATTTGTTCTGTGCAGGATCGTCCTTTCCTTCTTTTATTTTCTACAAAAGCAAAAAATATTAATAATAATACGTCACAGCCTGAGGCATGGAATTTTGCAATTATTATGTGAAATACACTTTTAGGCATTTGAGTAAACTAAACAACTTAATTTGTTCCTTATTTTTGAGTTTGAATTTTATTTTAATAAAAAGTATTTACTTAAATTAACATTTGTTTATAAAATTCTATTGCAAAATATATTGAATTTGTTTTTTACTGGAGAAGCTTTGCGCGATCAACGAATTCGGGAATAATTTTGAATTATAGATTTCCGTTTTTCTAATTTGTTTTTTATTATTTTAAATCTGGTGTATTTTCCACTATTAGCTTAAGTAACTAAAATTCGAAAAAGACTTTTAATTATTCAATCAACAGAGTATATGGCTTGTTATTGCCACAACAGCTACCCCTATACGAATAATACATAGAAGTTTTAACTGTCGCTCCGTGCCGGCCAGTAACCTAACTCAGGGTGGGCCGAGACCACCTGATTGGTTAATTTCTTTATAATTTCACAATTCTGACAATTTAAACCAATCACACGGTTAGGTCACAAGTCGTCACTATCGCCGCTTGAGAAATGATTTAGCTGGTTGAATTGGTAGAGCAATGATCCGATATATCAGAAATATGGATTTGAATCCTATGAGAAATCTAGAATCTTCTATATGTAAAGATTATACATTTATTTACTTCAGTATTTAATATTTAATTGATCTAATTTGTCAGAAAAGGTCTTGTATTGTTTCAGATAACGAATTAAATACAGTTGTGATTAAAGGTAAGTCCGTAAAATATCACCCTCAATTTTTTAAGTGTCGAAAGCAACTCTTTGGACGTCTAGATGCAGGAACACTTGCTTTTAATTGTAAAGAGCTGCAGAGTTGTATAAAGTAAGCAGAATAATAATCTCAATGCTTCGATATGAATAGTGATCCTTCTATCATTGTGGGAAGCCAAAGAAATTCCACCAGAACCAAAACATTACGTCAAACTCGTATACGGTACCTATTTCAACTAGTTCTCAGTTAGTAAAAATTAAAATGATGAATATCTATTTTGTAGGTGTAAACATTACTATCAAACATTAATTTATAGTTGTGGGCTGCTGCTTCACCACCTAGAAGTATATATACTAACGCAACTACTTTTTTGAGAAAGCTAGTTGACGTTTATTCTTTAATAGAAGTGGCGTAGCTGTGATTTCGTTAAGTTTAAGTTCAAAAATTGAATGTCATTTAATAAAAATTGCCAAGCCATTTTCTGTTACTTAAGAAAAATTATGAGCTGTTTAATTCTGTCGTTTCTTACCCTTCTGTTGCAGTCTAATGACTATTTTATAATAAGAAATTCACATAGTTTATATGTGTAATTCATAGCTAAAGAAAAGTAATATCAATTACATAACTTCATAAACATAAGAAAAGTTGTCTTCTATGTAAATTTATTTTATCTAGTAAATATTTAGTTAGAATTTTATTCTTAGAATTTATTAATTTCATCCTAAAGTGAATCTCCAAAAGTACACTTTTTTACAGGATAGGATTCGCCGCATATCTAATTTAAAAAAAATGTACACTAAAACAATTTGATTAACGGGAACACATGTGAGAGGGCAAATTTAAATTTTAAATCTCACAAGCTTCTATATGCTTACGTTTTTAAATAAATACGCTTTGGGCATTCTATAAGACTTCAAAGAGAGATTTTAGTTTTGTTTTTATTCTGTTACAGAGTACATTTTTTTTAGTTTGTTTTTTTAAATTTTGAACGCACTTTATATTGCTGCAGATAGGACACTAATAAATAAAGTTCGTAGTAGGTTAGCAATTAAATTATAAATACTACAAAGAAATCAATCAAGTAAGAAATAAAAGTTTGTGAGTGAATTTAAAAAAGAAACAGTTTTTTATAATATAGTAATATCTCATTT
The DNA here is from genome assembly GCA_011009095.1 of Ignelater luminosus. Classification (NCBI taxonomy): domain Eukaryota; kingdom Metazoa; phylum Arthropoda; class Insecta; order Coleoptera; family Elateridae; genus Ignelater; species Ignelater luminosus. The sequence continues at coordinate 8,018 of VTPC01001501.1, forward strand.
TGCCAGGTTTCAATTTATCTAAATTAAAATCACTCCCTGAATATGTATTAAGGTACCAGGTTGTGATATACGATGTAAACGAAATCTCATATCCGAAACCTTTACCATAACATCAGATTTATCTTTTTAGAAATTTAAGATGTCGATAGCGTTTCTCCCCTAAATAGCTAAAATCTTCAGTAGTTAATGCTATATTGTACTACACAATCTTCGTATTTGTAAACTTTTTAAAGCTTTTTCTAAAAACACTTATTTTGCGCTTTTCGTGTGGTCTACAGTTTAACAAAAAGTTATTTTGTGATGCTATATAATATTAATCAACTCAGAAACATTTTTTATTTTAATATAACAAAACATTAAACGGTCGGGTATCTACAATAAAAAAAAGATTGTTGGTTAAATATGCAGTCGATCAATTAATTCTCATTTTTTATAGTTAAATAAACTTCAAAATTATTTTTTAGGTAGGACACCCTGGAGCGTTAAAAATCGGCAACTCCTAAAGCGCAGCCTTTTGATTCTGTTCAAAACAACCCTGTCTTCGTTTAATGATAGTTAATTTTTCATTTGCATTTTATTTTGTTTCAAACCTTATTATAAAAAATAATAATTTTTAAGGGTCAAAAATATCTAGAAAAATAAAAGAAAAAGCAACCACCTCTAATATTATTTTGTGGTCATTCTCAAAAATAGAAGGACTTTTATAATTCCAAATATAGACTGTTGGTCTTCCTGTAAGAAGCATCTACTGAAAGAGTAACCTGTTTGAGCATTTACTAAAATAAATTAAGTAATTGTTAATAGGTACTAAATAAGTAAATATTTCGAGAAAGAAAATCGTTATTAAACTGTCAACAAAACGACGATGTCACGTCTACAACCTACATACTCCTATTTTATTGTTAAATACTTAAAATATTTCCCAGCTTCATTTACATGTATGTTAATTACATTAATCTACTAAAACATAAAATATGCATATATTCATAACTTTTTTATTTTTACATATTAACATTACAGACTCTAGTAAAACTTCAGTTACAGTAAATAAAACATAATAAGAGGGTTTAAGTAAAATGAAATTACGTTCCATACACGTTGGGGTTAAGATTAAAGAAAATTCGCAAACCGCATTTCGCTCCAGAGATTAAATGAGAAAACTGACCTCCTGGCTTATGTTATATTCACCACAAGTTGACATCAACAACTTAATCAGTTAAGTCAGGTGTTTTAGTGGTATTTGGCGAGATTCGTTTACGCTGAAACACTCCCTGATTTATATAACTTTCCCGACAGTAAACGTGTCAAGCCAAACCCACCTCTAAGCATGTCTGAAATTCCACGTAAATGCGTAATAAATAATATTAGGAATCTAATCATCGCCATAATTCATTAATTAATTCAGTGTCTGTCACAACACTGTCTAATATACCAAGTAGTTATTATTAAGTAAAGTCCTGGTATTACCACACATTAATTTAACTTTGCTAAATTAGTTTACATGTTAGTTGTCCTTAAATATTTTGAAACGGTTTTACAAGATGAAAATAGCACCGGTAGTTTGTAAAGATTTTAATCCCCAATATCGATTGGACTACAAATGATTTTTTTAGTATGTAAACCGGAGCGAATAAATTGAAGATTTTTAAACAAAATTACTATTTTTTGTTCATTGTTATGTTCAGCACCTGCTAAAAGTATTTAAAGTCTTAAAGCGGTGTAAAAATTCTTTTCAATAATTTGGCTAAAACAGTCGTGTAAAACAGAAGATAACAAAAAGAATCTTTTTTAGTCGTGACCACAACTTGAGACCTATCCTCCACAATTTATTATGTGGCATATTACTCTTTTCTCGCATTTAAGCATAAAGTGAAAGTAATCTATTTCTACAGTAACAAAAAATTTTTGACAAATATCATTTCTAGAAGCCACAAACCAAGAAACACGGCGTATTAGCTTTTCAAAAGTATTATTATTAAAAATAAGATTGTATTGTATAAGAAGAAGCTTCTTAAATACGAAGTAACCCTTAATAGAAAAGACTCTGAAAACTTGAAAAATACAATCGATCAGACGCGACAATTTCGAGTCCAAAAAACCAGATTAGTTTAAACAGATTGATTGGTCAAGTCTGAGAAGCACTTCAAAAAGCCTAAGTCTTAGAAAGCTAAGCGGCGTCAAAAGTTTAAAGCATTCAAACAGTTTTGAGCAAGACTATCCAGAAGCCCTTATTAACAAGCTGATCAATAGAAACACATTTTCCGGGTACTACCATGCCACCGCCACTGTTAACCAACCGTTAACAGTAAGAAATAACAGCTAAACATCTTTTGTATAGATGGCGATTTTTGAATTAGTTACTGTCAGCTTGTAGAGTATTATTTGCAATACAAAAGCTATACAATCTAATGGAGCTTAATAATTCTGGAGTAAAACGAATGTATTATTAGATTAGATGTAATAATATTCCTTTTGTCTAAATGATATAAAAAGGATAACTATGTATTTTATACTGAGTATGTGCAGATATTAATCTTCAATTTTTTTGAAACCCAAGGAGTATTAATAACATCTATTTCTCCTTTCGAACGTTTAAATGTCGATTTTAAAAATCCTTTGCCACTTCTATTAAAGATCAATACAGTCTCACTATAGTTGACGAATACTCGAGGTTCCATTTGCATTTTCTTGTGCCGATATGGATCCCCTACTGCTATAAATTGTTTTCCTTAGTTATTTTCTATTTCTGGTATGTCAGGGTACATTCATTCTGATAGAGGGACATCCGTACGCAAATGGTCAAGTGGAATGGTACAACGTTACGTAATTTGGAGAATTGTAATGTTAGCTCTCAAGCAATGGCAAGCAGTTTTGCCAGATGCGTTACATTCTATATGATCTCTTCTTTGTACTTCTACTAATATTACTCCTTATGAAAGAATGTTTAATTATTCACGACGTTAATAAATGATCCTTCTACATATATGAACATGATTATCAGTTCCTTGTCCTGTATCCTTGAAAAACTCCAAAAGAGTTATAGTCTAGTAACCAGGTGCTCAGAAGGGCTCGATGGATGCAAAATTTGGCGGAGTTTTGATCTCTTCTATTCTTCAGATAAAGAATTTTTTGAGATGTAACTTTCTGAAGAGAAAGCTGCTTGAGTATTCAAGTTCTCTTCTTTCCAAGCTAAATGCCGCACTGATACAATGTCTTCTCTTCCGTCTGAGAATTTTACATGAGGATTAACATCAATAAATTATAGTTCTTTAACCAAAGGCTCATATTTACTAATAGTCCAGTAACTAGGTGTTTGATGGATGCAAAATTTGGCGGAGTTTTGTCCCTTTCATTTTTAATGTTTTTGGGGCGCTAAACTTGAATCTGAGGTTTGCCAACAAAATTTCATGACGGAATATCGTCAAAAACGCGAAAAACCACGAAATTTTGGTTTTCCACTTATAACTTCAAAACGGTGCATCCTAACGAAAAAGTCACTATATGATAAATTAAAGAGCATAAAATTCTGCGTCGAATGAGTTACTAAGAGCCAGATGAGGTCCAGTCGAATGGCCGCAATCGACAGTCTAAGAACGTCGATTTTTATCAACTTGGCTAAAAACCCTGATACAGTCACATTTAAACGTCTGTAACTTAAAAACGGCTATTTATATTCTAAACATAAAATATATATAAATCCTAACTGGAGTGCGAACAAGCCAGGGAAGATGCTGATACCCTCATCATAACAACCGCTCTCTCTTTAGCACCATCGAATGAATCTGTGACAGTGGTGGGGGAGGGCGTAGACCTTTTGGTGATCTAAATTGATCTTTGTACTCCAAGCCAAAACAACGTTTTATTACTGAAACCAGGAAAGGGGAAGGTGCTTCAAACCCTGTATGATCCTCATCTGGCAGCTGACAAAATTATATCAGACCATATATTACGCCATGAGTGAGTGCGACACTACATCTGCATTATTCAGTCGGGAGAAGATAAAATTTCTCAACGTCCTGAAAAAGAATCCCAAACTGACAGACGTCATACACACCTTCTAAAACTCTCAGGCAGCTCAGGACAACATAATCACAGCAGAAGAAGCATTTCTCAAAGCGCTGTATGATCAAAAGGATGCGACATCTTTAAATTGCTTGAGGTACAAACACTACGTGACATCCTCCCAGAAACCTCGATTCAACATGGCCTCACTACCACCCACCGAGGCAGTAGTTCAACGGCATTTTTTGAGAGTGTACTACCAGGTACAGAAATGGTTTGGATACGAGTAGAGACCTGAGAACTAGAGGTAGAGATAGTGCAAAAGCGGTCTCATGCCGGTGACGACGTTACTGAACCCGATGCCTTACTACGTTTTATATCTTGCAAGTGCAAGAAAGGCTGTCTAGTGCATTGCAGAAAGGCAGGAGCATGCGAAAATGTCTACCACTCAGCTGCCTTGGAAGATCTTGATAACGAGGACCTTGCACAGTTTTCTGGAGAGTCGGATCAAGAGCCAGTAGACGAGGAATCCCAAAAAGCACAAGATATGCCCATTACCACCATCTATTTTGTACTTGTTTTTTAACCATCTCATTTATTTTACTAGGTGATAAATCCCTCCATCAGCCCGGACCGTCGTCGAAGAGACAGAGGCTCCATTAAACATAAACTTAATTAAACATTTTTGTATATGACAAGCTGCTATATTGTACATTGCTTTTACTCTCTTACTGGGTTTTATTAAAATCTTGAATTGTAATTGTTGCAGAATTACCTCTACCCATGAAAATACGGTATACGTAAATGAGGTAGGTGTCGCGTAGGCAAGTGGGGAGCACACCTCCCAAAAACGTGATTTTGAAATTTTAAATTTCCAAATTTGTATTTAACCGAATTTAAAAACGTAGGTACTCACTGAATGTAGGATTTGATCCTCTACAACTTTTATTCTATGAGTTTTTCACTTTAGGATAGCCGTTTTCATGTTACAGACGTTTAAATGTGACTATATCAGGGTTTTTAGCCAAGTTGACAAAAATCAACGTTTTTCAACTGTCGATTGCGGCTACACGGATGGACCGAATTTGGCTTTTAGAAGGTATAAGAGGAAAACCAAACAAAGTCCCAAAATTTCGTGGTTTTTCAGATTCGAGTTTAGCACCCCGAAAAACACAAAGAATGAAAGGGACAAAACTCCGCCAAATTTTGCATCCATCAAACACCTATTAGTAAATATGAGCCTTTGGTTGAAGAACTATAATTTATTGATGTTAATCCTCATGTAAAATTCTCAGACGGAAGGGAAGACATTGTATTAGTGTGGCATTTAGCTCGGAAAGAAGAGAACTTGAATACTCAAGCAGCTTTCTCTTCAGAAAGTTACATCTCAAAAAATTCTTTATCTGGAGAGTTTTCTTTGTGTAGAAACGATAATCGAACCGAAAAAGAATTGATGCGACCTATAAAAAGTACAAAGCGACCAAATTAGTTGACAGACTACGTGCAAAAACGAAAGTGATGTAAAATTGGCTTTGCATTTCAATATTATAAACTGTTAATGTTTATTCAGGTTGTACTTGAAAATGCAAGTTGAAAAGCTTATTCATTTTCACATAAAGGTTAACTACACATATCGAACGAAAAGATTGCTTTGTTAAGATAGTTTATTGAGTAATTTGAAGTTGATTGTGTGTTAGAGTTCTGATTAATTGTTTTTGTTAAAGATTTTTTGTCTTTAGTACGACTAGTACATAAAAACGTTTGAGAGGAAATGACTGTGATAGCCTCTAGAGCATTATTATTATAACCGTGCCTATAGTACGCCAAGAAACCTTCCGGAATTTCTAAATGTCTGTAAATTTTAATATTTTTCTTTTTTGCTATATCCTAAGAACATAATAACAGCTGATGAAATATTTGTTTAAAAGAGGGGTTTGAAAAGCAAAAAAGCTTGTGAAATTATCTAAACTGAGTAAAGTGCAATCTAGGAAGTCCTAAACAGAATAAAAAATGATGCAGAAACGAAACATAGTTATACCGGCTCGACTTGACTTTAAGTGTCCCTGGGTGCCTATAAAACGTTTTCAGTTAAACTGGCGTTACATGGGCAAATAATATTGATCGTTTTTCCTTGTTTCTAGAGTTTAATTAATAAAGAAATATATTGATAGTTACAGTTGTGTTTTCTTTTTTCCGAAAAGTTTCTGGACGGACTGTAGATTCTTGATGCATACAAAGGTACCCATATTTCTACAAGTTATTACAACTAGTGGGACCTATTGCTCCAAACTTTTCACTTTTCACTTTGCATTTGCAAAATTTTTAATTGTGGATTATTTAAATTGCATTGCGCACATTGTTATTTCGTGTAATACGGACCAACGGATTAAACAAAGAGTGTTCCGTCTCGATTGCATTGCCTACTTACGCATTTTTTAAGAAGTATGCTTGCTTCTTCTTACATCTCCGCGGTGGAAGTATATCAACAATAAAAATTTATAAAATAGTTTATGCCTTGTAATAACAACTATTCAGATACCATTGTCTCAACATCGCGTTTTCAAGCTTTTGGAAAGAATAGTAGATTTTAAATAAAACTTTTACATTTTGTATTCAAAAAGACAAAGCATTTGCAAACATAAGAAACCGCGTTCATAAAGTTTCACTAAATCTTTGTATCACTATTAACCTACAGTTTTCTTAGTACTGCTAAGATTTATTAAAACTTCATGAGCACAGCTCGATATGTTTATTGAGACTTTATGAGTTGTTTTTTGGCTCAAGAACATACTGGTAAGAGACCTGTATACTTTTCTCAAAGTACTTTTTACTTTTATGCTATAAACATCGTACAATGTATTTTTACTAAGGATTGCAAATAAAAAGTGGAAAGTTGCAAAGTAGCTTAGTGGAACAAGCTTCAGTTTTCTAATAATCTGGACTTTTTCTTTTATTTGTATTTCTTGCTTCAAGTAAATAGTTTTGCTCATTCTCAGTTTCTCGTTCTTTCTCCTGCTTATTTGTGACAGAAGACAATTGCAATTCTGATTCAGAGTCTGAAGCTGAGATTCTTTGTATTTTCACACAAAAGAAAATAAGGTATCTAAGATGAAAAAAAGTTGGAATTGAGATTGATAATGGATTGAATCTTAAGTTTTAGTAGGCACTTCATTACTGGTAAATCGCCTTGTATACATAACATTGATCATTGCTTTTATCAATGCACGTACTGGAATACTGTTTAGAGAACAATTAACAACTAGATAAAGCTAGACTTACAGTGAGCATTCACTTGTTCAACTAGTAAAGGAGTCTATTTTTAAACTAAGCAATGCAAAGTGTCTAGAAATCCAAAACCATCAGTCGAAGTAACAAGAGTGGTGCTGGTTACAAAAAGCTTTGCGCATCTTTCTCTTCTAAAGAGACCCCAGAGACTTTTTACATTTATATGTGGTAATCCTCATATTACTAGCTAAACAAGTATAGTTTTAAAATCTTTTAATCACTATGACTAAATTGTGAATGAAGATGAAATTAATTCTGCCGATTCTTTTTCACGATTTTTCCTGTACGTAAGAAGGACAAAATCAATATGGCCTGTTCCTATCGTTAGATGTAACTCGTCACCGAAATAGAGTGAATCCATCAGTCTCTTTTGGCTCGTGGTTATCGTACTCGATGCATTGTGGTCTTAGGGATTTGGGAAAAATATTTTGTAAGTAACACCTGTTTTCTATTTAATCTTGATATATACCCTCCGATCACACTTCTAGAATGCATTTCTTCTGGTATTACGTACGTTCTGCGATAATTGACTAATGTACTTTTGCTATTTGATTGTGTAAATAATATGCCTTTGACTGAAATATCTTTAATTTGTACACTCTTTCGCCGATGTTAGTCTACGGTGGCTATTTACGCGTTGGCGTCATCTTTTCCTATTTTTTGTACAAACGATGCCAAATGCCGATCGCTTATTTCTCAAATCTCTTCTTTAGAATGGACGGTAAAAAGCGACACTTAGTTCATGATAGCCTTCGTGAACAGGGTTAACAAACAAGAAGCCCAAAGCGCAATTGATTAAGGTGGTAGAAGAGAGTACGAAAAAAGAGCAGAGTAATCGAGGAGGGGTTTGCAAAGGAACTTTGTTGATTATATTACTAGAATATAACTTTTCTACTTCTCTATGAATCGCCGTAAATTAATTCATTACTCATTGTCGAAATTCTATTTGAATACAGAAAATTTCATTGCACCATAAACTATACTTTTTACCAACACTGAAACATTTTTTTCTTTGCAGTATAGTATGTGTTGGAATAATTTGGACAATACTGATATTTTGGAATTTAAAAGACTTCATAATCGATCATGAAGAATTTTTAAGACATTTATTCTGATAAAACAAAAACAATTTTTTTATGTGTAATAAATCAATTTCCGACTTGAAGTCAAATATACGTAGATTATCTCAGAATTTGACACCCTTTTTTAAGTATTTTGAGCCGTAGATTATCTCTGTAAAGCTCGGTTTATATGTTAACATACATCTTGCATATTTTCAAATAGTCGCATTTTTGTTTGATGAAACGTCAAGATTTATATTTCATAAAATTTGAAATACTGGCACTTGTTAAAATTCGAATTTTAAAGAGTATGCACTTCTTAAACATTTTCATCATTCGAATTAATGAGAATGAATGTAGAGACATGAGTCATTTCGGTTAACACATAGACATAACCTATGGTATTTCAGCAATACCATCAATTTATTAATAATAATAAATATTTAGATAAGAAGCAATTTGATTTAAAGGTGTGTTTATTGAAGGTGTGGGAGTAGTATACCGCAACAATATTAAAGCGAGGCATGTCAAGAATGCAACTTCACAATGCAAAATCGAATAAAGAAACTTTTAAAGCATTATAATCGAGATTCACTATGAAAAACTGCATACAAAATGTATGTCAATTCTTTTATTATGGTTGCACGATGATACAGCAATTTACACACACCGCTAATAAACCACTGTGTTATAATGGAACAAGATAGCATCAGCCGAGTATAATTGGATACGGCTTAGATGGGACAAGATATAATAACGTTAATTACTGCAGATCTATGCAAACATATCCTTGGCAAGTGCCCGCCTCGGTTTAATCAGGCATACAATACACATTCCAGCCAGGTATAAGCTACAGGATTTACCTCGGTTATAGTCACGTATGATTAGTAGCAGCAAACGTAACCGTTCCATCTGAAAGGGCAAAAGCCAGCAAATCCCTTTGTATATATACGCACAGTTACATTATTCATTTACTTACTTCCTCTCAATTAGCGAATCCTTTTTCGTATTTGTTTTCTAATCTTTACATCGCACATTAAGCAAATTAATTAGGGTTTATTTACAAAAATAACACATTTAGCCTCTTAATATTATTTACGTATACATCAGAATGTATTCATTGATTTTTAAAGTGCATTTGAGTAATGCCATTAGAGAATTAGGTAACGATTCGCATAAAAGGCAAAGTTTAATGCATACACAATGGTGATCCAAATTACACTTTGTCTGAAATAACTTAGAGACTAGGTCCTAGATTATTCACGTCAAAAAAAAACATTATTGATCGATCTTATTGCTTTCAAGTTCTAAAATTCTACTTTTTCAATTTTCTTGAAAACACATGCTTAATAATTCAAGCTTTATGTTTTTTGCCTAAAATAAATGTCATTTCATACTGACGTTTGTTTTCAAATCTAGTTTAAATAAGAATAAAAAATACATTTTATATGTCAGGAAACCTAACATTAAATATATAGAATTAAATTACGGTTATATCGATATCTAGTATGGTACGGTCAAGAAATGATAAAAAACCCGTTTTTTAATTATACATTAAACTGAAAGGTTAGCCATGTTTCAGTTAAAACAATAGCATCATGTTCTTAAATTGTCTTAGATAGCAATTAGCTATATGCAGTACAATTTTATATAATGTCCTTGATGTTCACCTGTCCAATAAGCCAGAAATGAGGTATTATACTTCTGGACAATAATTCAATTAGCAATACTTGTAAAGATCCTACGGATATACAGGGTGTATCCAAAAGGTTGGGACATAGCTTAACTGCTTACTCCTGAGATAAAAATAAAAAGATTTAACCCAACTTACCTATATCCAAAATCGTCTCGTTAAGTCGGTACAAGGCCTGAAAGTTTTGTGAAAAAAAAATAATTTTGCATATAAAAATACTAGCAGGCTTTGATCGATTTTTATAATTTTTGGTATGGCATGTTTTGTGACTATAAGTCACGTTTCGAGGTGGTTTTGGTCTTCATCAGTAAATTGTGAGTGTATTAAACAAAAATGTCGCAATAAAAATTTGATGAGAACTTTTTAGTGCGTAGGCAGAGAACTTTCAATTTTTTTCTGAAAAGATATTTTCTTTAGAAACATTTTTTTGTATCTGCAATTTTTGATAACGCTCAAGATTTATCCACAAAGAAATAAAATCCGATAGCCGGAATACTTATCTTTAAACGTCAAATCAGTATCATTTGTTTGTTACATGTCAAGATCACAGAAGTTTAGTGTGGTAGAAATTAAGTAATTAGTTTAGCATTTTTTTGTTGTAATTTAAGACTTGTTATTACTAATAAAGTTTGCATTAAATGCCATGTCATGTTAGTTTTTTGTGAATAAACCTAATATCTTTTTGGAAAAAGAAATTGAAAGTTCACAGCCTAGGCACGAAAAAGTTATCATCAAATTTGTATTGCAACATTTTTGTTTAATACACTTACAACTTACTAATGAAGAGCGAAACCATCTCGAAACGTGACTTATAGTCACAAAACATGCCATACCAAAAATTATAAAATTCGATCAAAGCCTATTTTTATTTATACGCAAAATTAATTTTTTTTTTCAAAAAACTTTCAAGCCTTGTACCGACTTTACGAGACGATTTTGGATATGGGTAAGTTGGGTTAATCTTCTTATTTTTATTCCAGGAGTCTGCAGTTAAGCTACGTCCCAACATTTTGGAGACATCCTGTATAAAAGAACTCATTGCTATTAGAAGGTGGTATTATGTAAAGACAAGGAGTAAAGTTTGTTAACATTAGGCTGGAGATAATGATAACAATAAAAGATGTTTTCCAATATTCCCTTCCAGTTTTTATAAATATAACCCAATTAGATAATGAAGTATTTATCGTTCTCTCAGGTTAAATGAGTAACATTGTGTTCAATAAGAAGTATTTTGAAATAAAACTAGTCAGGAACTTAAGCTTTCTTCATGCTAAAGTGAGGACACTTAAGTAACTATTTTACAGGAACAATACAAGATTTCGCATTTTCTTGGTTTAAGTACACGACAACATTGTTGCTTGGTAACACACGAAACCACAATACATACGTTTAGAATCCTCAACATGAAGTTGGGGAATTTCGCATGTATTATAGTCAAGTATGTATGTAATTAGCAATATTTGAAGATTATTGATTGAAGAAGGTGCTGATTCTGACACGTAAATTCCTACAACATGTCTAGTAAAAAACTAAAACTAATTGTTTACTACTAAAGAATAAACGTAAAATCGAATTTTATGTGTCATTTATATGAGTTAATGATAGGGCCTTGTTTCAATTTCTCAGATTCTTATTTTACGGAAACAATAACTTGTTTGTCCCCTTCCGTACTATCGCAATTTAGCTACTTAAAGTAAAAATTCTTAATATTAGAGCATACACAGTAATTACTCAATAAGTATTTTTATAAAGAAATTGAATAAAAAATAAATAATATTTCAACAATCCATAAATTTAACAAACCCTCTTCAAAGTTTTACATTAACAGACCACTCGTTGAAAATACATTTTTGAACGTAGGAAAAAAAGAAAAAAAGAAATAATTTGCATGTATACCTACTATCAATTTATTCAAACCATCTCGTTTAAAAACCGAGAGAAAACAAAATAATTTCCATATAACTAATTCAATTGCCCCGTTGCTCGCTTACCATTTTATTATAGTGAAATAAATATAGATTTTCTCTAACCCTCATCTAAACCACTAGAAACAAAGTATCCTCATAAAAATAATCAGCTCTTTGTTTATGTAAGAAAAGTTTACAGTGGCTTAAAACGGTAGGCTCTGCCGTATTCCATTTGCAAACTGCTTCTGCCTCTAGAGAACTCCAACAATAAATGACTTTAGACTCTACTAGATTTACGAATATTTAAAAGGATTTTTTTGTTTTATTTGAACTTTCTTTTGTATTCTCGTATTATTTTAGTGAAAAGTTTTGAAAAATATCACATTATTTAACCTTTCTTGTTTAGTTTAGGATATAACGTACTTGAATATAAATTAATGAGAATTTCAACGAATAATCATAATTAATAATTGGGCAATTAAGGCAAGTAAATAGAATTTTAGCATGGAAAGTCGGAAAACAAAATAATGTCAATAAAAGCTATACAATAACAGTAGCGTATTGAGGTATTTTGAATTTGGATGCAAGAATAAGAAAGTTCCTGTAAAAATAAAAGGCCATGTTATGTTTTACCATCCAGTGTTCCTTGCTTTTTCCAAAATCTTATTGCAAGTGTTCACTACTTTTTTGCAAGACAAGCTAGTTTTAAAGTGCCAAACGCAATAGTTATCAAATGTTTTCTACTTAACGTTTTATTTCAAAACACGAAACCTAGTTAAGCAATGGTGAGATAAATATAGAGTTCTTTAACTAAATTGCCTTATTTTAGAGTTGTGAATGCGTTAGAATTTTACTACTTTCAACAACTTCTGCTATAACCTGTTAGATTATTTTGTTCTGTCTAGTTATGTCACTGGCTTTTGATCTTAAAAGTATTTTATATCTGTACTATTTTTATATTTTTAAATGTTTTGTACCAGAAAGTTTACTTTAATTATTATAGCTTACTTTTCGAGCTATGTAAATTCGGTACTTAAATTTTTTCGTTCGATCGGTTTCGGAACAATTCAAATAGAATAAATAAAGATCATGATCTAAGCTTGCAAAGTTCTTAAGAACCGTCTAGCTTTTAGAACTTCTCAATTCATATTTCAACTTAATTTCGACCGTAGTTCAAATGTACATAAAGGCGAATGCACTTAATATTCTTTATTTAAAATATCCAAAATACTAAAACGCCAGATGAACAATCTGGGACCGCGATCATATCTGAGGGTATACCTTGGATATTGGGCGGATTTATAATTTCTTTTTTTTTGGATATCACAAACTTCTATAATTTTCTTTAGTGCAAAAATTTATTTTGCAAAAGTAGAACTGTCGCCAAGCTTCGGCTTATTTCTGCCGCGTCCATTCATAAAATTCAAAGAGATTTACTGCTCTTTTAAGCGTAAGGTATGTAGTAACTTTAGGAACAAAAATTGCATACTTACGAGGGCTGTTTGACGGAAGTGTGACATTTCAATAAAAAACAGGTTTAGCCTAGATTTTTTTTATTATTTTTCAACATAGTTCCCTTCAAGTGCTACACACTTAGTCCAACGACTTTCCAATTTCTTTAAGCCGTCTGAGAAATGTTCTTTTGGCAACTCGTCAAAATAGGCCTCCGTTGCAGCAATAACCTCTGCATTTGATGTGAATTTTTTTCCTGCGAGAGATTTTTTCAAATTCGGAAATAAAAAAAAGTCGCTTGGGGCCAGATCCGGTGAGTATGGTGGATGGGGAAGCAATTCGTAGCGCAATTGTACCAATTTAGCGGTCGCAATTGCGGATGAATGAGGTGGGGCGTTGTCGTGATGAAAGAGCACTTTCTTACGTGCCAAATGTGGGCGTTTCTTCTTTAAGATAACATCAAAACGGGTCAATAAATCAGCATAATATTGGCCAGTTATTGTTTTACCCCTTTCCAAATAGTCAATATGGATTATGCCTTTGGAATCCCAAAAAATAGTCGCCATAACCTTATTAGCCGAGTGACCAATTTTAGTCTTCTTTGGTGCACGTTCGTCTGGTGAAATCCACTGTTTCGACTGTTCCTTTGTCTCAGGGGTGTGGTGGTGAATCCAGGTTTCGTCAACAGTCACATATCGGCGAAAAAACTCAACTGGATTACGTTGTAACATGACCAAACATTGATTTGAAAGTTGAACACGAATTCTCATTTGGTCCACTGTGAGTAATCGCGGCACCCATCTTGCTGATACCTTTTTCATATGCAAATGTTCGTGTAAAATATTATGCACCCGTTCGATTGAGATGCCAACAGCATCAACTATCTCGCGCACTTTCAAACGTCGATCAGCCATTACCATATTATGGATTTTGTCAACGATTTCCTTAGTAGTGACCGTTTGTAAGGGCCCGGAGCGTTCACCATCATCAGTGCTCATACGGCCAGTTTTAAATGAATTAAACCACTTGGAAACCATTCCATGCGATGGAGCAGATTCACCGTAATATTTCCGTAATTTCTCCTCAGTTTCTTTCACTGTTTTTCCACGTAAAAAATAATGTTTAATTAAAACACGAAATTCACGTTTTTCCATATTTACAAAATAGCACAAACTTAATTGATTTCTATAACTGTCAAATGTATACTATTTCACAGATTGACATGAAATTTGGAGGTTAAGCCTCTAAAAGACTGACGTATATGCTAATGTTTTCGATTTACCGATATCAGCGCCATCTAGCGGAAAGTCACGCTTCCGTCAAACAGCCCTCGTATTTATAAATCGTTCCCAACTACTAACTAACTAACATTTAGAACTCTTGAGTTTTGTTTTGTACATCGCATTACAAGGTAAGCAACTGCACGCGAGTTTGGCTTACTGCAGTTCTGTCCTGGTAACTCGATGATTATCGTTCTTCGTACCCAATATGCTACATCAAGTTCCAAAAAAGGTCCAATTTACCGTCAGTAGCTAACCACCTAAACTAGCTAACCACTAAGTTATGATTTCAAACCTGTATTCTTACATCAGATTCCAGCAAAGGTATTTAACGATATTTATTGTGTTTTAAAAGTTTTATAGTGTAGTGTCGATTTTTAAACAACCAGACTAAATTGTACCAAATCTCCAAAACGTTTTACATGGTAACAATTGTATTATTCAATTTTTACATTATTCTACTTCTCAAAATTACGTTCTGGAGAATTTAGTACGTTTTTGCCAAGATTTGACTCCACTTAAATGAATAAATTATTACACCCTCTGTTATCATAATCAATTTTATTATTTTTGCCGAATTATTTAGCACTTGAAAAATAGATTCGTTTTGATCTGTGAATCTGCAGTGATGGATTTAGGCTTAGGCTCGCGAGGCCTGGGCCTCGGGCGCCAAGATTTGAGGGGCGCCAAAATTTGAGGCGCCGCAAAATTTGAGAGACGATAAACATTCGAGATTCATGGAGTTTCCCGGTAACTCTGAAAAAATTTTAGAGGTGATTCAGAAATATTATTTTTTCCATCGGAGGATTATACCTTAATATAGTTAAGTATCTAAGTATTGAAATAAAAAAATATCAATTAACCAATTGAAAATTTCGGGAATTAAAAATATAAAAAAATTGAACAGATTTTTCTCAACTCTGTCTTTTACCACAGCACACCACAGTCCCGTAAATGCCAGCCAGCCTTCCTCAACGTCTTAAGATGCCAAAATTAAAAACATGAATGTTCCAATGTACTTAGATTTGCCAAACGAACCAAAAAAAAACTTTAAACTTGGCAACGCTGCTGCAGGCAAATACAAAATTATTCGAATACAGGAACCAAACCTGCAACACGTATTTATTAAAGAATTTCTATACGCAGATGATTTATTACTACTAGCATCAAGTAGCAGAGAATTACAAGAAACAATTTTAAAATGGGAAGAGTCCTTGGAAAAATACAGCACGAATATTAACCTGAATAAAACCGAAGTGATGGTAATAGCTAACACACAGGAAACAGTAGATGTTAACGTAAATAGGCAAAGACTAAAATAAACTAATATGTTGGAGCCATTTTCGATTGCAAAGAAGATATAGAAAATGATGTAAATAACAGACTGAAAAACGCAACTGGCCTGTTTAATGCTCTGAAGACAACTTTCTTTCCGAAAAGAGAAGTAAATAAGAACCCAAAAGTAAAGATTTATGAAACGGTATTTATCCCAATGTTAATATATGGCAGGGAGTTCTGGATTCGAAGTGATAAAATGAAATCTAAAATCCAAACTGCGAAGATGAGAATACTCAGATGTGTAGAAGGAGTGTATAGAAGTGACAAACTAGGAAACACGACTATTCTAGAGAGGTTGGAAGTGACGCCGTCAGTAAACTAATAAGAGCTAGGGGCTCAACATGGCCTGGGGAGAACTTTGCAATACAACCCTTGACATCTAACCGGTAATACAAAGAAGAGGATAAGTAAGTAAGGAACCAAAGTATCGTAAGAAATCAAAGATTTATCAGTTTTATTCCAGTGATAATGAGCCATATAACTGTCAAAACTTGAAAGAATTGCTGGCAACTAATTTCATAGGATTTATTAGTACACCCAAGTCTCGCATGTTTGACATATCTATTTTTTTTGGTAAGAATTCAATTTTTAACATCTTCAAAAAGAGAAATCTAACAGTTCTGTGCTTTATCAACGGTAATTGTTGTTTCAACAGATTCATTTGTTGAATTCGTAATGGCTTCATTTGGATTCAATTCTTTGGTTTCTGTTTATTTAATGTTAAAGATGTTAACTTCTGACCACTTGTACAAGAAAACTAAGTTGAGGAGAAATTTTATTTTTGTAGATTTGCAATAAGCACTCATAGAAGAACGTACTTACCTAAAGCTTTATTGGCATTTACGGGACACCCTGTATATTGTATATGCAACTTTAAAAAACAAAAAAGACGCCATATCAAAATAGGCTTAGAGCGCAATCAAGCCTAAATCCCCTTCCGTGAATCTGTTTATATTATATTTGAATAATCTCTAAATTTTTAGAATCCGACACATTCATGTTTACTGATTTTTTTTAATTCAATTTTTAAGATTTTTGTAACTCCATCTAACGCCCCTTTTCTTAAGTTGATTATATCGGTAATCCTTTTTCCTAAATTGTATTATCTTTTATGAACGGTTTGGCCATTTTTTTATTCCATATCTCGTCTGTTAGCAGCGCCCGGTCAAGCTTAGAACGTTCCTTTTATCTTTATAATTTATGTTAAGTACTTCAAAGCTATATTTTGCGACTGAGAACGGTCTTTCTGAGGCCTCAATTGCGATTTGCTAATATCTTCAAATCGTTTGTAGTTGTCAGGCATAATGTAAACATTATATTACTGTAAAAAAATAACGAATTTCAGTGTGCAAAATGGACATATTATTATACATACGCTCGAAGAAAAAGTAAATTTAAAGAATATCATGCTTTGTTTTTCAGAAAACTGAAGACTCTAATTCTGAGATATTTGAATGCACTAGATCTAAATCGTGGTGATAATTCATTATAAAATTTTAAACTAACGTGATTAAACTTTTTTTCACGTTCGTTAAGAAAAGTGCAACATTTTTCATTAATTTTTGTTTATAAAGGATGCGTTTGTTTCATCGCGCTAGAAGCGTGAAAAAAGTGCCATAGAGATTCATTTTTTTACGCATTTGAGTGAAAAAAGATATCGTAACGTGTCATTTTTTAATGCAAAATATTTAAACACAAAACATAGGAGGTTGCCGTCGCTGTGTTACACACTAATTGTACATTTAATATCAATGTTTTAAATAAAAAGCTGTTTTTGAAGTACGCAGTTCTTGACTTTTATTGCGAACGTGAAAAAAGTTTTGTATGCAATTCGTGAGTAAAGTTACTTTTTTTCAGTCGGCGGATTTGTGCACTTGCTTTCGGCTCGTGCGGCGAACTTTGCTTCTCGTGAAAAAAAGATATACTTTACTCACTTGTTGCATAAATAACTATTAAACCTTGTTACTTTGTTGCTGATTATAATACCCAAACACGTTCAGTTATGTAGGCATCAGATAACATAGAAACGTAAAATATATCATAGATAAATTTAATTACTGCCTCACATTTCTTTTGTTCTGAATGGCAAATTTTGAAATAGGTTATACGTATTTAACGTATATTGATTTTACTAAAGCAATCTATTTAAATACAAATACGTATTTTATTATTTATCTCACATTTTCATTGTCAGTGAAGTTTAATGTTTTCCTTTTAAAATAATGGCATTTAAATATATTGTGCAAGAGTACAGGTCTGCGACAAACATCGCACACCTTGGAATGACACTTTAAATCCGACATAAAACAAACTCTGTAATAGTATAATATACACGTGCTCAAACAAGCTTGCATTCAACCCACGTTGTAATTTAATATTTTATATCCTTTGGCGATACAATGATCTGGAATGCTTTTATACAAATTATCTTTTGAGTTCAATTATTATCTTTTGCAAAAATTCAACTTATGTTTTGGTCACAGAGCTGAAATTTATCATCTTTGGAAATGAGGTTGGATGATATCATTACATGACAGCGCTATATTTTATTAGTTACATGTAGTTTATATATCTTTTTAATTATTAGTTTTGTTTTACTTAACTGACTAAAATAATTATACTGTTGCATTTTTGGTGTTTTATTATTGTGCAAATACTATAACAACTTGACGTTGCATTAACTCTTTTTGACTAAATTTATCTGAAATTAATTTGGCATTTTATTTATCTAATCGAAAACTAGTCAACAAGTAATCTATCTATTGAAGGCAACCAGAAACTATAAAACTCCGTTTGCTGACGACTTGTAGGCAGATGAAGATAAAACATTTTGCTTCGACCAGGAATCTGACAGATTAACGTCGCTATTAAGCTGAGTCAGCTTGCAGTTTGAAGCTTAAAAACCAGTTGAAAAGTTTCCACACAACTGTATTCGTATACGCATTTATATTTAGAATATTTTACATCCTATTTAAAATAAAATGTAATAGTGCCTACGATAGAAAACTATGCATTGAAAATTATTATTTTATATTTCTTAAATTTAGAAATAAATATTCACAGTTATTGCAATTATTTATCACGTACAAATTGAACACTTTCTTTGAAAAGCATTTAAAAAAATAATCTGTGAGAAAAGCAACGAAAGTTCAGTCCTAAACTAACTGCTCGCTCAGAGAAGTTTTATACGGACTAGTACACTAAATGTTATTAAATTTAAGTGGCCGCTAGAGTTGGAAATTAATACATTAACAGACCGCAACTTCCACAACTTTCATAAAGTAGTTAATTAAATATTTAAACTATAATTCTATCACTGTGTATAACTCTACAGTTTACGAAGGAAACTTTACTCCAGTTTCTATGCCCATTTTACGTTGCAACTATTAGTGAGTTACATATACATATACGTTAGTTTGAACTTTATTATGTTTAAATAATTTCTGCTAAACATTATAATAAAATTGTCAAGCACTTTAGATATTTACAAAAAAAAAAGTTTTTATTGCTTGTTTCTGGGTAGTTTGTTTCAAGTTTATCTTATAAGCAAGAAAATTAATTATCGCTGGGTTAACAACACTTCCTTAGTTTCTTACTGTTTCCGCAATTTCATGGTAGTTGGTTTTCAGAATTATACCCCGCTAATGTCCTCTTGTTCAGTTTCACTAATTCATTTATGGACATTATATAATGGAGAATAATAACCAAACCTTCTAGAAAAAGTTTATTTACAACTTTGCACTTCTAAATTATTTTTTATTTATTAAAGAGTTAATTAAAATTGTTTTTCAAAATTAATTTAAAATTTATTAACTTCGTTTTTAGATGTAGTTAGCAAAGTTTAATTTTGGTTGGTTTGTTAATTTATGTTATATTATACTACTGTTATATTCTCACATTAAGCAAACTCATGAGGTATTACAAACACCTCGTGCAAAGTTAGTAACTGGTAGTTTCTCTACTATTATATTGTTTGTATAGTACTACTACCTCAGATAAAGGAAGACGGGATTTTGCTCGTATTAGAATTTTCCATCATTTCACGTACATGTCTGTACGTACTATTATACCAAATGATCTATGTTATGATAGTTAGCATGGTTTATGACACAAGATATATTCTAGTCAAGAATAGGCTACATACATTGCATGAATTATTTGATATGGCATTTTCAATAAAAAAAGTAGAATAGCTCATTAGGATATTACCGTGAATTTGAATTAGTTTGAAAAAATGGAATTTTTTCTGAAAAGGTTTTAAAATTTATAAAAATTCAACTTTGTTTAAAATTAATAATTTAGAGGAAACCGCCTAATCCAACTTTGCCAAGAACATAACCTGGTAATTTCAAATACGTTTTTTTAAGCTTCCAAAACGCAGACCTTGTACTTGGACATCTCCACAAAATACAAAAGAAAAAATCGGACAGAACCAAATAAATTACTTGATGATTAACACTAGGTATAAAAATAGTATCAAATCAGTAAAGGCATACCCTGGTGCAGACGTGACATCAAACCATAACCCCAATATCGCTAAAATAAAAATAAAATTTAAGAAAATAAAAAAGAAACAAATACCCAAAAAATAGACATAAAAAACCTAAACAACAATGAAGTAAAAGAAAAATTTAAAACAGAAATAGATGAAAACTTAGTTAAAATAGAAAACTGTCTGAAGTTAATGCAGAAAATATAAATAAAACATAGACAGCTATTAAAAAAACTGTAGTAACACCATCATTAAAACATTTAAAAGGAACAAAACATAAAAAAAAGACTAGATGGCAGAAGAAATTTTGAAAGACATGGATACCCGAAGACAGTACGAAAATAACACCGAAAAATGTAAAAAAATCCAAATTAAAATTAGACAAAAAAATCCGAAAAGCCAAAGAAAACTGGCTTAGAGAAAAATACATAGAAATAGAATAGCTGCAAGAGAAACACGACACATTTAATTTACATTGAAAAGTGACGGAACTAACAAAAAAAATTCGTTATCTGCTAGACGAGAAAAGCTCTATTATAAGTGACCTTGAAGCAAAGATTAAATTGTGAAAAGACTACTTTAAAAACCTCTTTGAAGATAACAGAGAAGTAAACAAGATAGAAGAACAAAAAGAAGAAACGGGACCAGATATAAACATGGAAATTCAATATGCTTTAAAAAATATGAAAAATGGGAAATCGACCAGACCTGATAAACTTCCAATAGATGTCATGAAATTGATGGATGAGAAGTACGTAGATACAGTGATGGAATTTTTCAATAGCATTTATAGAACAGGCATAATACCACAAAAATGGCTCATCTCCACATTCATAACCATCCCAAAAAAACCAAATGCTAAACCCTGCAATGAATATTGTAGGATAAGTTTAATGTACCACATGTTAAAACTTTTTCTGAAAATTATACACCACAGCCTGTATACCAAACTTGAAGAAGACATTGGAAATACTCAATTTGGGTTTAGAAAAGATCTAAGAACAAGCGAAGCTTTATTTGCATAATATACTGACATGGATATCTATGTATGTTTTCTTGACTACAGTAAAGCATTCGATAAAGTCAGACACCAACAACTACTTAAAGATAGAAACATAGATACTAGAGACATACAAATAATCACCAACCTCTACTACAACCAAAAAGCAACAGTTCAAGTCGAAGGAAAAACAACAGAAGAAATAAACATAAAAAAAGGTGTCAGACAAGATTGAATCCTATCACCAAAACTATTTAATCTTTATTTAGAACATATATATTATCTAGTATGGCAGGTGGGGAAGTCTTCACAGTTTTAGATTTGTCAGGTGTTTATCAACAGTTAGCAGTTGATAAAAAATCTCAAACGTTGTTAACTATTAGTACACATATAGGATTGTTTAGATATACAAGACTTGCTTATGGATTAGTCAATTTTTCAAATGGCCATATGTAAAATTCAGTCGGGTCTAAATAATGCGGTAGCATATTTAGATGATATTTTGATTAAAGGTAGAAATGAAACTTATTGTTTCAATTCTGTAGTTAAGGTGTTAGATTGGCTACAACTTTAATGTGAAGGTTAACCGTAGCAAATGTGTATTTTTCACTAAAAATGTAGAATATTTTGGTCATAGGGTAGATAAAAAGATATACATCCTACAAGCTATAATGTAAAATCAATAATAGAGGCACAAGCACCAGAGAATGTGACAAAAGTAAAATCATATTTAGGTCTTTTAAATTTTTATAATAAGTTTTTGCCAATGTTGTCATCAACTGCCTTTCCTTTAAATGAACTGCAAAAGAAAAATGCAAAATTTATTTGGAATGCAGCATATCAAAGAGCTTTCGGGCAAACCAAAGAATTATATAATCAGCTATTAGTACATTACCTACAGTAGTAACATGCCATGCATCAACCTATGAAGTTAGAGCAGTTCTTAGTCATTGTATAGGGAATTTAAAAAACCTATAATGTTTGTCTCGAGTACATTGTCAGCTACAGAAAAGAATTACGCACAAATTGAGCGTGAGCCTTTAGCAACAATTTCTGCAATAAAACAATTCCATAAATATTTATATAGTAGAGAGTTTGTACTGGTTACAGATTATCAACCTTTACAAACAATATTTAATAGTAATAAATCCTTATGAGTGATTTCAGCAGCTAGATGATCACGTTGGGCAATATTTTTGTCAGCATATAATTATCAGATAGAGTACCGTAAAGGGATTAATATTAGTAATGCAGATGTTTTATAAAGGTTACCCATAAATCAACCAACTAATGTCTTAGAACTTGAAAGCATTTAACGTCTACATACTATTCTTTTGTCTGCAGAAGATATAAAGGGAACAACAGCTAGAGATACTATACTAGTGAAATTCTAGATGCAACGTTAAGGGGTTGGTCAAATTAGCCAGATTTAGGTGATTTTAAGCCATATTTTTCTAAAAGATATGAGATTTCTGTAGAAAATGGTTGTCTGGCGTGGGGTAATAGAGTTATTATCCCATCAGCTTTACGTCAGGCAGTGCTAGAACTACTGCATGAAAATCATTTAGGTGTACTACGATCAAAGATGCTAGCTAGAACAACATTTTCGTGGCCAAATATTAGAATGGACATAGAGAAATATATTGCAAAATGTGATACCTGTCAGATGTTTTCAGATTATAGTCAAGATAGGAATTTAGTATCTTGGCTTAACTCAGGGTCATTTTTTCATAGAATTCATATTGATTTCCTTAGAAAAGACAATTATAATATCTTGATCATCTTTGACACATTTTCTAAGTGGATTGATTTACACTTAATGAGCAGTATGAATGCTAATGCGGTAATTTCAAAATTGAAGAATACATTTGCATTTTGGGGTTTTTCAGAATACTTAGTGAGTGACAATGGTCCATCATTTAATTCTCAGAAATGTATTCAGTTCTGTCAAGCAAATGGTATTTCGCCCATGAAA
The DNA here is from genome assembly GCA_011009095.1 of Ignelater luminosus. Taxonomy (NCBI): domain Eukaryota; kingdom Metazoa; phylum Arthropoda; class Insecta; order Coleoptera; family Elateridae; genus Ignelater; species Ignelater luminosus. The sequence continues at coordinate 31,503 of VTPC01001501.1, forward strand.
AGCCTACCCTATCATCCTCAGTATAATGGTTCAGCAGAACGAGCATTTCAAATAGTAAAACACTCTTTCCTTAAATCAATTTTTGAAGAAAATCAGTTTCGTACCGTATCTTCAATGCAAGATAAATTAAGTCATTTTTTATTTGCAAATAAAACAACACCTAGTACTGTTACTGATTGTTCTCCGGTTGAAATGATATTTAAAGTTAGACCACGTACTCGTTTAGATTTACTTAAACCTAACTTTGTTCAACCTAGGTTAAATACTCAGAAAAAGGGTAATAAACAATTAAATATGTATTCAGTCAATGAGACTGTTTATGTTAAAAATAAGGGAGGAGAGTTAAAATTGTAAAAATACTCAGTAAGGTAACACATTTAATTTCAGTAGGCAAGAATTTAAGCATGCTGACCAATTAAAAAAATGTTTTAATAATCTTGAGCATAATTCTAGTAAAACTGATACTAAGGAAGACGATCGCCAATTTCAAGTTTCTGTAAATCTTGGCTTAAATTTACCTTTAACCAAAAAAATGAAATATCTCAGAACACAAGTACTGAACAAAATATTGTAAGTGTTCCTGTTGTAATTCCTGACAATAGTGAGATAACTGTTAAACGTTCCACTGGGGAAAGAAAATTACTTCTGAAGTTAGAAGATTATAAAACATAATGATATTGTAAAGAAGTATTCTCTTAGGAGAAAGGAGTGTTATGTATCGTAGTACCCTGTATATCGAGTAGGATAAAAAGCGTTGGCACCACTGTTAACAGGATCGAGAGAGACAGCGCTCTGATGTGACACAAGGGTATTCTTTTGTTGTTCTTTTTGTCATATAAATATAATAAACGTGTTCAATCTTTCACTGTGTTTTATTCTCAACGTACTTAAAAGTTGACAGTTGTCAAAATGTAGCGTTGGTTAACAGAACATCGTATATTTTGTGTTGATAGATTTAATGAATTTAAATCCATAATAAACTTTGAAAGGTGTCTTCGACGTCAATTTAATATTCGACAGTATCCTCGACGTAAGACTATTTCAGTTTTGAATTCATAAATGGAGAATACGGAGGTCTGTTTTAGACAAAAAGTTAAGTGGAAGACCAATGTCTGCCTGCAATGCACTTGACGAAAAAAGGGTAAAATCTGTTGTTAAACATGCTGCTGTTCTGAATCTGACTGAGCGAAGTACACGAAGAATGTTAAAAAAGATGAATTTTCACCGTACAAGATCGCAATAGTTCAGGAAATAAATGATCAGAATATGATTAATATACTTGAATTTTGTCGCCTTATTCATAACAATTATCAAGGTACTGAAAACACTATTTTCATGAGCGACGAGGCTCACTTTTATTTAAATGGTGATGCAAATAAACAGAATTGTCGTTACTGGGCCCAAAGTAACTGTATGGTGTGCCATCTCCTCGTCTAGGATTATTGGACCTTATTTTTTTGAAGAAAATGGTCAAACAGTAACGGTTGCTGCTGCGCGCTACGTTCAAATGCTGCAGGCATTCTTTTTACCGCAAATTCAAAACGAAATTAGATATTACTGGTTTCAACAAGACGGCGCAACAAGCCATACTGGGAGAATAAGCATGGATACTTTAAGACGGCCCTTTCCAAAAAGGGTGATTTCTAGGAATGGTACCATTCCATAGCCAGCAAGATCTCCGGATCTTTTAGACCCAGATTATTTTCTCTGAGGCTATTTAAAACATGGAGTGTTTGCGAATAAACATAGAAATCTAAGGGAGCTGAAAACGAATATTTTAAATGAAATCAATGCTTTCTTGGCAGGTTCTTCAAGATGTTATGCAAAATTTCGCCAGGCAGTTAAAAGAATGTATTGAAGAAATTTCAGTTTAAAAATGCGTGTTTCTTTGTTTTGATGTTAAAGTCAATAAATTTTTATAAGCTA
>VTPC01001502.1:0-174693 GCA_011009095.1 Ignelater luminosus
TTGTAAAGATTTGGTGTTTAGTTTTGTTTGTAATGTCGTCGTTACATATGACTGAGTGTAACTGTCGCGTTACTGTTTTTTCTTTTTTAATTTTATTTATTATGTCTATTTCGTCCGATCCTGTGTTTGTTAAAGGAACCATCAAGTATTTGTACTCGTTAGTTAGTTTTATGGAAATGTTGTCAATTTCTAGATCTTCTGCGGCGCTTCCAATGACCATGTATTGCGTCTTATCTTATTTTCCAAATTCTTCTTCCAGTTTTCTTATCATATAAGTGATGTCTGCTAAAATTATTTGATCATCTGCAAACAAAAGGCTATGAATGCAGTTTTCGTCCATTTTTATTCCCATCATTCCACATTTCTTGTTCCAATTTTTCTTGGGTTTCGTTTATATAAATTCTGAATAAGGTTGTGCAAGGCATCAATCTTATCTACTTTAAATTTTAACGAGCAGTTTTGTCCTGTTTTTATTCTGCATTCATTGTCTTCGTAGAGTGATTTTACGTCATTTATGTAGATATTATCTATTCCATTCTTTTCCATTGCCTTTCATAAATTATTGACTGGGACGCTATCATAAGCCTTTCGAAGGTCCACAACTACAATGTGCAATTCTGAGTTATATGTTATTGTTTTTTCTATGAGCTGTTTGATAGAAAATATGTTGTCAGTGCATGAACGTCCCGGACGACAACCACTCTGTTCTTCTATTCTTTCTTTAATGACTTTCCCGTACAACATACCCACAGAAGATGATACGCATATTCCCCTGTAGTTATTGGGATCTTTTTTATTCCCTTTTTTATGTATGGAGCTTAAGCAGCCCATTTTCCATTCACTCGGTGCTTTCCCACCGAACAAACATTTGTTAAATATTAGTTTCAGTTCTTGTATCATAGCCGTAGGGGCGTGCTTTATCAATTCTGCCAGAATGCCTCCAGGGCCTGCTTCTTTGTTGTTTTTCATTTTTCTTATCACATTTCTTATTTCATTTTCAGTTATTTCTTTAACGTGTGTTTGCCTTTTTTTCCTTTCATAATATGGTGATATGTATAGTTTTCTCTTTTCTTGCAACAGTTCTGAGTAATATTTTATCCATTCATCTCTTTTTATTGGTTCAATCTTTACCCGTTCATGGGTATTTTGTCGAAGATTCTTCAACGTTTTCCATGCCTCTGTTGCCTTCGAACTTCCAAGTAAGTTATCTTTACTTTTATTTTTCCAGAACTGGGTTTTCCTTGTTTTTATTTCTTTTTTTTTGTTTCATAAGTTTGTTTTCTATATTATCTAGGTACTGTTTTTCTGGTCTCCGGTGGTCAACTATTTTCTTTTCTTTTTTTTGTCTTCTGTCTTTTCTGTCCACCAATATGGTTTTTTGTTTTTATAGTTAGTTCTGTTATCGTCTCTTCCAATTGCTTCTTCTGCAGCTAGGTATATTTGAGTTTCATATTTTCATAACGTTCCTCATTTGTTGTTCCATGTATGTCTTTTGTTTTTGACGCTAGTCTCAATTTATAGAGAAAAGAGGTCGATTCGTTGTTTAATTTATCTGTGGGGTATTTTTTTAACGGTGTATTTACGCCCTCATTATTTTCTATTCCCGTTGTTCTGTTATGATCTTTTAGTTTTATGTATATTCTCGTGTCTTCGACTTTGATCTGTGCGTTTTGCTAAAGAATTACGTAGTATGTTAATGATTTTTGGTCAAGAGCTGGTTTTGTATATGTATATTTATTTTATTATGTCTGAAGAAACCATCACATATTCTTAGTGAATACTGATCACATAGGTCAATCAATCTAATTCCATTTTCGTTCAAGACATTCTCTCCTTACGGACCTATTATTTTGTTATTATCTTTCCTTTCTGTTCTTGCGTTAAGGTTTCCCATTATTATAACTTCTTTTTGATTTGTTACGTTTTCCAATGTGTTTTGTAGTGTTTCCTCAAAATGATCTTTTTCTTCTACGTTGCTATCATTGGTGAGGACATAGACTCCTATTACGACTACATCTCTTCCTATTATTTTCCTGTCTACTCTAATTATTCTTTCATTTATGGCAGTTTAAGTTTTAACAGATTTATAGTATTTACTTTACGTCTTTAGATTTTTGTATTTTTTCAACTGTGAAATATTCTAGCTACTTTCCCACTACCGATCTCCGCCTTGTTATCAACCTACAACCTCACAGTTCATTACTGCATGTGTGGGAATTCAATGTACTTTTTGTTTATACCAGCGCATTTTGGGCTTACCTAAGAAAGCTACCCGTGTGGTATAATATTCTAATACGTGCTAAGGTCAAAATAAAAATTTGTATGTATTTGCAGTGTTTCAATACGCTTTACTGCATCACCCATCCTTAGAAAGTATTGAGTATACATTTTTAGTGGCAGGTTACACTCACATGAAGTACGACGTAGAGCACACCGCAATAGAGAAAAGAAAGTAACAATCTCCATTTCCTATCCATTTATCCAGTTTTTCATCAAAGAAATTACTTAAATAATTTTACAAGCATCCTGCGTTATCGAATCAATCTGAAGCTACTGAAAATACCTGCTAAGACAAAGAAACAATAATGTAAACGATAAGAAATTTTTGGTTTTGCCTTCGATAGAAGAAAGCTCACATATAGTTACTCAAGGTAAAATAACAGTACCTTCATATTAATCAGACTATGGTATGAAGGATTTGAAGAGAACAAACACTGTCATCCGTAAATCAAGAATTTTGTAAAAAAATAGATTAACAGATTTTGTGTCTAAAATATTACTTTCGGACGATGTCACGTTCGAAAGTCTATTAAACAGACACAATATTCACTATCATACCATTGAAAATTCTTACTAGGAGAGGGAAGCTAACAATCACCGGTTATAATCATTAAATATATGAAGGCGCATAATAGGTGACCATAGATTGAAACCCCGGTGGAAGATCCTTACTTGAACTTTCTTCACAATGAATTCCCAATTCTATTAGAAGACTTAAATTTACAGTTGCAGCCTGAAATAAATTTTTCAGCATGGCGATGCTGCCTTTTACAATTCTAGAATTGCAAGGGAATATTTAGACGACACATCCGTCTTGTGAATAGGAAGAGGTAAAACGCTGCAATCGCCAGGCAGACTCCCAGATATATACCTCCATTTTCAAAAATTTTATAGCGATCAACGAGCAACAGTGAAAAACATTATTAAACTTTGAAATCAACTACTATCTTCTAGAAGACATTTTCTGCCTACTTAAAGAGTATCTATTTATTTATTTACTTGAAATCCCGAATGAATCCTTTTAAGTCTCCTTGTGAAATTTAGAATCCACTGTTTGAGATTTATAGCCAATAAAGTTTCTATCAAAAATAGCACAAGACTTTATAAAAGAGACGTTACTTCTCATAATAAAAACTTGACAAGTAGTTTCCAACTTGTGGTTACTTCTTACACCGCAATTTATTATAAACCGGGAGTAATTTATCATAGTTGTCCCATGATCCTTTCTGAAAGTAGGATAAACTTTCCTCGCGCGTCGGTAATAATTTTATTTAGTTTTCTCTCACTTTACAATTCGCCATTTAGTAAATCATCCGCAACATTAAGGTGTGTTTTTCAATCGAGGACGAAGATTCGTCAAGTTATTAAATTATCCTCATCAACTGCAGCGTGAAGAGGGTTTTCGTGTTTTCTTTCAGTTTCACGTGACGATGTTAGCAGAGAACAAAGGAAAACCGATCCTTTTGATGGGGGGATGCATTTAATGATTAACTGAGGAAAGGGGCAAAGGGTTTTTCGGCTTGACAAAGAGCGAGTACCGCAGACGGTGGGCCGCGACGCCCAAGACGCACATCGATCAATGTCTGGACGGTGCAGACCGGCGCCGCCTCGGCCCACTACGCATCGTTCGTCAACACAGCCTGGTCTTTGTTCGAAAACGATGGAGATCTAATTTTAGACGTGTCTAAAACCGCAAATTTTACATTTGAGTGACCCTAACTATCATGATTTTCTGGTAGTCAGGCAGAATTTTAATATTCTTGCATTTTTTTAAAAAAAGGACAAACAGTTTTCAATATCTCTTCAAAAAATTAAATTGTTTTTAATAATAAAAACGCAAATTGAGCATATGTATAAGATTCGAAGTTATTTTACAAAAGTTCTAAATCAAGAAATTCGAACATTATTCCAGTGACTTTCCAAAAACGCATTATTGGGCTTGCATCAGGCTGACGCGACGCCTCAGCGATCGATGATGTTTTGTCTGTCCTGCTTCCGATGCACCGTTGCACACCCCTTCTCCTAGAACCGACGTCACCCCACCACCACCATGGTAAACTCCTGCCCCCGCAATGCGTCTCGGCGCACAACGTCGCCGCCGCGACGATGTGGGTCGCCTGCTGACCTAATTCCACTAGACGTTTTACGACCCCTCTTTGCAAACGCATTTCCTTTTGTCTCTCTATTCCGTATATCTTGACTTTTTGAGTGCGCGCAGGAATGCATTTTTCTAACGTCAATGGATTGCAAAAATGTGTTTTATTAAATTTTTAGAAAATAAGTTAAATTTTTAACTAGAAACTTCCAGACAGATATATCTCCTTTAAATTGAGAAACGTCTTGCATGTCCACAACTAGTACGTTTAATAAATTATAAAATTCTGCTTTACCCCAAAACGAATTTTAGTTTTCTTTTAGCAAAAAGATTTTTTACGACCCTCTCTGGTGCAGAAGCTGCAACTTTTCATCTAACCGTAGATATCTCTAAGGTTCTATCTGTATTCATGGCGCATCCTCCTTCGCCAGCTATACTTCCTTGCGTCATTTTAAGACTTGATGGTTTTTATTTTATTTTGCGTAATATTTTTCGCCGTATCTAAAGTTTTGTTTATAGAAGTTATCAGCATCAATTTACAGCTGTCTTAGCTTTACGTCAAATGATGTAGCATCAAAATGAGAAATATTGGAAAAACGTACCAACCTTTTATACAGTTAACGTTAACATCTTTGTTGTTGCGAATTGCAAATCTTGAATTTCATGGAAACTTTCCAATTTTTTTTTTGAACTTTAAGACTAAACGTGGATTTATTGCCAATGTCGGTTTGTTCTTCCAGAACATTGATAATAGTAATAAATTGTATTGGCATTACTGACAGTGCTGCCTCCACCTCTTGTGTAACCCTTCTGTGTCTCATCTCCACCCGTCTACAATTAGAATGTTATGAAGAACTTGAAGAAAAGAGAATCTCAAAGGAAAACTAGGCAGAATTTATTTTTTCTTTTTGTACACAACAATTGACAATCTATCAATTACAACAATTTAGGAAAAATTGCAAAACAAACTTTAACTAAATTTATATGGTTGAGCTTCCTTTACTGTTCTAATTTTTTCTTCTGAGTCCTTTTGATTTCTTTTCTTTTTCTCTTTCATGACATTTTGCGTATTCATTTTTACTTCTGACTGCTTTGTAAACTTACCTTGATGTCTTTCGGATTCTTTTCTTATTGAGATTTGTGTCGGTTTGCTTTCTGATTGTTCTATGAGTTGTCAATCTTCCTTCTGTGACATTTCAAGAGAATAAAATTTGTTTGAGGGGTTTTATCACTATTGTACTTTTTGTTTTTATTGTTGCAACTTCTGAGCAACTTCTTCACCATTTTTATAATTCTCTGCCACCATCCTTCCCACCAAAGAGCTGTACCTAACTTACTTGACTTATGTCCTGTAGTTCCTTCTGGAGCATAGGGCCTCCGCGAATTCCCCCCATCTGTCTCTGTCCTGGCTTAACGCCTTTGCTTCGCTTCACGTCTTCCCAATGGCACTCGGCTTCTCCATGTCTTTCTTGGCCTCCCTACTTTCCTTTTACCCTGTGAATTTCAATCTAGCGTAGCTTTTTCAATTGTTTGATGTGGTTTCCTCAAAGTGTGCCCTATCCATTTCCACTTTCTCTCTTTCATTTCCCTCTCAATTGACTCTTGTTCGGCTCTGTGCCACAGTTCCTAATTCGTTATTCTGATTGGCCAGAAGACTTCCATGATTCTTTTCAAACATCGATCAACGAAGACCTGAAGCTGCTCTTTACTTGTCGTAGTCATTGTCCACGTCTCACATCCATAAAGAATAGATTTAACGTTGGTATTAAAAATTCTTAGTTTTACCTTCTAGTTCTATTTTTGCATAACTTGTACAACTGTACAATAGCGCTGTTCGCTTTACAGATCCGGGTCTTTACGCTCTTCTCTATTCCATCTGTCGTCGAAACCATACTCCCAAGGTAGGTGAGTTCTTCTACTTGCTCTATTTCCTCACCTGCTGGGACGAATCGATTTGGGTTTTGTGCATTGATCCTCATCCTTTTTGTCTTTTTAAGTTGATTTTCAGACCCGCCTTCTTGCCTTCTTCACAAAGGCCTCCCACTTTTGATTCCTTATCTTGGAAACGTTGACTCAGCAGGAAGATGTCATCTGCGAAGTCCAGGTCTTGCAACCTCTTCTTTAACCCCCACTGAATCTCCCTCTCTTGTTCCCTAACGCTGATCTTATCAAGGATGAAAAGAGTAAATGACAGTATGCAACCTTGTTCGATTCCTGTGGTTACCTTTATGGGTTCGGATTTTTTCCCGTTGTGTAGGATTTTGCACTGAGAGACCACAAGATTCAAATGACCAATATATAATATTCATCGATATTATTCAGGCACATGATCGCATGCGAAGATCACAGGTACTCAAAATGACCTTACAAGACTCGGTAGATATAGTAAGAGTAAATTCAAATTTAACAGAAAAATTTAAAGTCAAGAATGGACTGAGCCAGGAAGATTCATTATCGGCATTATTATTCAATCTAGCTCTGGAAAAGGTAATAAGGGACGCCGAAACACATAGAACAAGACTAATTTTCCACAAAAAACAAACAGCAGACAATGTGGTCTTGCGTATCAAACTGGAACGGAGCTAAAAGAAGTAGCAACAAGATTAGTAAAGGCAGCTGAGAAGATGGGCCTGAAATTAAACCAAGATAAAATCAACTACATGGTATAAACAGATAAGAAAAGACAGAAACCCAGCTGACTATCGAGTGAGAGGAACAGAAAACTAGAACGATAAAAATGGAACAGTTGACGTATTTAGGAATCCAGATCACGAAGTACTATCTTGATATTAAAGATGAAGTACAAGCAAGGATAATGGCAGATAACATGTGTCTGTATCGAGAATAATGAAAATTAGAATCTACAAAACGGTAGTAAGACCGGTCATTCTTTACGCTTGGGAAGTGTGAATAGTAAATGAAAAATAAACGAATTTAGTCGCAGTATGGGAAAGAAAAGTTCTAAAGAAGACCAATGCAAGGGAGAAGAGTAAACGACATATTGGATAAGGCGAACAAATCAAGAATTACAAACATTGTTTCAAGAACCAAGCATCATTGGAGTCATCAAAGCGCAAAGAATCCGTTGGTTGGACAACATAATGAGACTCCCACAGGATAGGATACCTAAGCGTTTGCTGGAGAGTTGGGCAGGAGGGCAGAAACGAAGGAAAATACTCAGGACCAAGTGGAAAGCGCAAGTGGAGGAAGATATAGAACAGCTAGAGGTCCGTAACTGGAGAAGAAAAACCAACAACACGAGAGAGTGGAAGAGGATCACCAAAGAAGCCATGAACCTACTAGGCCTCTAGAGCTATTTTCTTCTTCTTCTTCGCGAATGGCTTGCTGAGAACCACGCGGAATCAACACGATTTTGTCTTCCTTGCAGCTCAATATTCTTTCATCCACAGCGAGTGTGTTTTTTCGTTGCTCCGTCCATACGTGTTGCTTTCTCTTTCTTTGTTGTTCCTAGAAACTCCATGTTTGTGTGATATTTCTGATTGTATCTTGGTCCTGTAGATCTGGTGATCGTAATTCTGTAAGGTTTTCTTCTGTTTTTTTGTACCAATCGGGTCTAGTAGTCTTGTTTTCAAGAGAAGAGTGAATTTGGTGTGTTAGTTTGGGTCATATTTTCCAAGTGTCCCCTGAACTGGATTCTTCCCATGTGTATTGTATCTGTGATTTTGGGTATGTGTTTGTAGATTTCTGTGTTGGGTTTTGCGTTCTTTTATTTCCAATCGTTCTTTTAGTGTTTTGCGTTGGAGGTTGATTGTCTCTGAAGCGTAAATCGCTTCTGGTTCGACCTCTGTTGTATAATGTCGGATTTTACAGTTCTATAAGAGGCAGTTTTTGTTGTAGGTATTTTGTGTTAACGCGGTTTCTATTTTCTGGAATCTTGACTCTATGCACTTCTCTTCGTTGCAGCTTTTGCTGATCCATTGACAAAAATTAAAATTCTTTAACACGGGAAACTTTGTTGTTGCCAATTTTAACTTCATGCGGTGCTGTTTTGATGTCTCATAAATTTTTTTTCCGAAGGCAATTTTTAAAGCGATTTTCGCTTCTTGTGCTTGTAATATTTCGAGTTGTTTCTGTGCGTCTGATATGTCTTTGACAATTAGTGCCATGCTATCTGCAAAGGCTAAGCAGTGTATTTTTACACCTTTGATTTTTGGTCCTAGGCGATGTATTGGCGCTTCTGCTTTTCTCCATTCTCTTACAGTTTCTTCAAGAGCACACTAAAGGTAACGGGGATAGTCTGTCACCTTGTCGTACTCCCGTGTCTATTTTAAACTCTTTTGTCAGTTTCCCCATAAATTTCACTTTTGATGTTGTCGCTGTGAGTGTTTCCTTGATTAAGTTTGCTGTCTTTCGGTCTAGGCCAAATTGTGCTAGTATTTCGAAAAGGGATTTCCGGTCTATGCAATCATAAGCTATTTTGAAATGTGATGATATAACTTTTGGTTGAACGTACTGCGGATGTATTTTAAGAAATTTTACTGGTTTATAGTTTGTTCTGTGCAGGATCGTCCTTTTCTGAATCGACCTTGGTATGCGCCGCGTTGTGAATCTGGTTTTCTCCCGATGATTTGTTATTTTTGAGAGATTGGGTTATCTCCTTGATTTCCTGTACGCGTGGTGGTTTTGAATCTGGGTGTCGCTGGGTAGAGTTGATGGGGAATTTATTTTGTGGCTTTTCAGAGTTGAGCAATTTGGAAAAGTATTTGGCAAGGATTTCACTGTTTTTACTATTGTTGTGAGCAATTTCATTATTATTATTATTTTTTACTTGCAATCTTTTTCTACCATAAGATGAATTGGCAGTGTGCCCATGATTACCAGAAGGGCTTCTTTGAATACCGATGGCATTACGATTCTTTTCTTCGTTGTAAAACCTCTAGTATTTGCCATTAATCGTTCCAATTGTTTCAGTGGTTTCTCGGCCTTTTCTATTACATGTGCAACGTGCGGTGCCATAGACATATCTTTATTAAAAACCGACACCTAGATCTTTTAAGGTCCCCGTCGTTGCTATTTGGACGTTTTCAATTTCTCTACTTGTGCATATTAGTTTTCTTCTGGCTATTAATAGCACGGCCTCCGTTTCCTGTGGGGCTAACTGTAGCCCGTTTTTCTTTAGTCATTCATTTGATCTGTTTACTTTGTTTTCCAGCTCCTGCTCATCTCCTCCTCTAACTATCACTGCAACGTCGTCTGCATAACCTGTCGTGATGGCATTGTTAGGTGTAATATATTATCATAAAATATATTCCATAAGAGGGGACCCAAGACAGATCCGTGAGGTACCCTCGTCTTTATCTTTATGTTTTTCATATCTGCTATTTTTAGCCGTCTATCTTTGAGGTAGCGACCTATGATTCTAGTAACGTTTCCATGGAAAAGTATTAAAAACGTTTTTTATGCCCTGTTATCATAGGACATAGATCCCTGCTTTTATAATCGCCTGTGTTGGCCTCTTCAGCTTCTCCCTTTTCTAAAACCGTACTGCCTGTCGCTCAATTCTTTTGCTTAGATTTGTTCTTTTATTCTACAGCTTAGCATATGTTCATGTAGCTTTGCCAGCGTATGCCTAGTGGACTATAACTCGGTTCGTCTTTCACCGACTTTTTTCAGTACCAATCTCGCCGTCTTCCACAGCTCTGGAAATTCTCTCTCTCATAAGTTTATTTAGCACTTGAAGACAGTATTTCGGTCGTTTTAGGGCCATCATTTTTTGGTCGTAGCTCTAATGCTCCTCGTACTAACTCTTCCCCTGCAAAGGGTATTTCTTGTTCATTTTCACTATCCTCTAATGGAAATAATGTATTCCAATCGTATTCCCATCTTCTGGAAAGAATTTTTGTAACTCCTCTATCTTCTGTTCTACTCTTGCCGCCATGTAATTGTTTTTGTTACAATGCGATATCCTTGTTCTCAGATATCATGTACATCGTTAAATATTTCCTCCCACGCTATCTCTTTGGGTTGATTTATTTCTTTTTCAGATTTGCTCTATCATTGGTATATATTGCGTACGGTCTTTCTCTCTCTCTCTAACCTAACACGTCTTCCTTAGTTCTCCAATTTTCTCGCTCCACGAATGACGTCTATTGTCCTTGTTTATCGTTTTCTTTGGATACGTACGTACCTACAATATTTCCATGTTAAGATTTTCTCGGAAATCATTTGCATTGTCCTAGTTTCTTATTTTTCATCCCAAGAAACCAAAATTATGCACAATGGGATTTTTTCATTTGGTTACACGACAACAATATTTTGCTTTTCTCTCGGCATCTTGCTTTTTAGGCGACCAGACCCAAAAACTCTGAACGCGTTGCATCTCGATCCAATTGCATGACTGTGTTTAACATCTAAACGGAAAAAATTTGTCATGTGAGCGCCTATAGTCTCCTACACTTATCATTTCGAAGAAAAACGCTAACATAGTTTATTCCACTACTTTGGCCATCAATACGAAATTTAAGGTTGAGCTCATGATTGGGCCCATTTTTGCAAGTTTTCACCTCTATCAAATGTACACGAATCGAAGTGCAATAATTAGAAAAAAAGATTAAAGCTTCAAAATTAAAATTTTAAATGAAAAATAACGTCAACAGCGACGATCAAAAAAATATTAAGATACTTTTGACGCTAATTTATATTTATCGGAGTAAAATCAGTTTTAGATAGACTGGTTGAATCCTCCTGTATCAGGAAATGCCCGCGTGAAAGAGTGCATGGATCTTAAAGGACGAAGGAACGAAAGGACACAAAATGGTATAGACTTCCCTATACGTCAGAATCTTCTCACCTACAATACGTGTAAGATGTTTTTTAACAGGCTTAATGTTTGATTCGAACAATATGCCAAAGTGTGGAGCTGATGGCGGATTGGATATTTAGTAACACCTTCAACATTCAAATAGTTATTCGTGCTCTGATTAGATTCATTCAAATGCAGCTTGGCTAAGAATTCTGATAAATATTGCGTAGCATTAGGAAGATTCTTACCATTCGTTATATGGGTCACGAGGAGCAAGGATTCGATACGAACTTCAAGTTCTTCTGCGTATCTGTGCCTCGAGAACAATTATTTACGATGAAAGTGAATGGCCCATTATAATAATTAGCTTCAGCGATTTGAAGAAGTTCTGATTGTTTCACGCTAAAGGAAAAAAAGCTCGAATAGTGTTTGAGAGGATATGATCCAGTACCTTTGAATCAGAATTGACAGGAATGCTAATGGAACAGGATGAAAAACAAGCGAGAAAAAAATTGATAAATAATGTGAGTCGACTACATGGTAATATGAGTTCTTGATGCCTCCCCAACACGTAAAGAGCCTTCATGTACATGAACGATTGTTTGGTTTCTAGCAGATCGTTTCTTTTATGAAACAAGTTTTGGGCGTCTCCATGTTCAATTTAAATCTACCAAATCTTGTCGACTTAAGGCATTTGGTAGATTTCGGCCATGAGGCAGGATTGCTTTTGTTTCGGTTTTTCGCTTTTTGGGAATCAGGCGGATATTTGTTTTCTAGTATAGAAATCGAAATCAAATTAAATATTTCGTTGATCTCGCGATGCGAGAGTTAATCTTCTCTAGGGCCTCGAAAATAACTTTCTTCTATTTTAAACTCGTTTTCTATCCAATCCATTAGTGCTATAAAGAGAAAGCGGAATCATAATTTACGTAGATTTAGATTAGAATATGCTTGATCTCAAAGGTTTACTTGATATTTTTAGAACTTAAAAGGATAGAAACTAGTTTTCTATTTATACTTTATAAATTCCTTTATTTATCATTATTTTCGAGTCACAAAGGAGACTGTGAAATTGAAGCATTAGATTTTTAAAATGAAAATAGGAACAATTTTGCTTGACGTCCAAGATAAAATGTCAAGCTGTTCGAGGCTGTGTGTGTATTATGAATCCTCGGTTCGTTAACGTCAGTATAAACTCTGAATCTCTTATGCAATTCCAATTTCGCGTTAGCGTTCCTGGCATCTGAATTATCGCTCCCGGAGTTTGTTGCGGTTTTACAGCACATCATGAGAGTAGAGTGAGCTTAAGTCGTGGTTCGGTGAATTGTTATGATTGTGGTTCGTGCAATAGTAATTATTGTTAATAGTTTGGAACTTTTAGTGGTCTAGAGATGCACTATATTAATACACTCAAATGCGCAGTTGGCAGGCTAAGTTATAAAGGCAGCATCAATACGTTCATGAAAATCTGTCTACAAAACCACGACACCGTGTTAAATTCTAGCAAATAAAAACGATCGTTAACCTACTTAAGTTTTAAACTACATTATGAGTTATATTTTTCTTGCTCATCTTATCCAGAAGTTTTCCCGTTAAAATCTTCTATTTTTGATAGTTTTAAAGTAAATTAATTTTAAATTATTCAGGAAATTCAGTTAAAGCTTTTAAATTTTTACTTGATGGAAATATCAGGAAAACCATTTATATCTCATGTGTATCCAGTAGGATAAAATGTTATCCTACATGTATCAAAAACATACGGCTCTTCAGCCTTAATGAGATCAATGGAATGCCTGACGAGCGTTTTATAAATAGCCCTCTCATCGGTCTTCAACGAAACACTATTGGTACGCATAAGCAACGAACACAAGGTTAAATACGTAGTATATGCTACATAGGACAATAGAGATATCGGAAGCAGCTGAAGGCTTCATATTCTTGCTGTTTAAAAAACATGATTGATTGCAAGTGTTTTGTTTTAAAAACAGATACAATTTGTTAAAATATTATTATTCGTCTTTGAGATTTCAGAATTTTAACGTAATTATTATTCTTATTAGTGCTGCGATTCTTATACTCTTTTAATATGATTATTTTCAAGTTAATGAATAACAATAAAATCCTCCAGGCCTAGAAGTGGGTTGTTAACGCAACTTTATTCACGGTCTAATGGGATAAATCAAGATAGAGAAATTTAGAATGTACGTAATCCTTTGAGGTATCTTATTTTACCAGCTATCTTGCATCCTTGCTTTGTTATTAGTTATCATTTCAACATTACACCTGATAATAATAAAAACAGCAAACAAGAATAAAAAGAACGAGATTAAAATGTAGCAAGCGGAATTAACTCCTTATATTAAAGATATTCGTTTACGTAAACGGCATAATAAATGAAACAAATAAGCATACATTTTCATCGAGCTTGACGAATTTTCCAAAAAAGTCTTCACAAGCATCTTAAAGAGTAAAATGGGGTTGATTAGCAAAGGACAACCGCATTTGATGTTTGTGGAGAAGAAAAGCAGACGAAACATTGAAAAAGATTAGTGCGTAGATATAATAAAAGAAAATTATAGTCTTAATAAAAAGTTTATTAATATTTGTTCAATGAACATGTTCATTGGGACTATGAAACGTCGATCATTAAGTAATGTATCAGTGTTTAGTGTTATGCTCCACGTTACTAATACAATGAATAGAAGTTCATTGCATTAATAAATTAATTTTTATTGTAATGAGCACAATTCATAAATGAATGAATGTATTAATTCAATATTCTCTTGTTAATTATTTAACTTTTCTTATTTATTTATACATGTTTATATCTGGCTTGAAGATAAAATAAAAAGTAAAAATAAATAAAAAATAACAACAAATATTACATACTTTTTATTGTACCGTCAAACCAAATATAAACATCTATAAATGTATTAATTGAATTAAATACGAATTTGCATTAAAATTTGTAAAGGACAAATTTGGAAAAGGTGGTCTTGATGCCCGTTCAGACTAAAGTTGTGTACACCGAGGGGATTCCCAAAGTAACTAAACATAAATTGAATTGAGATTCAATAAAAAAAAAGTCACTTATAAATTTATGTCAACAAAATCGGTATGGGCGCAAGGAATCATGTCAAAATCGTCGCATCGCTGGTGTGGTCCCTCACCAGAAGACATATAGAAATGTTCGGCTATATTTTCTGTTTTTTTTCGGTAATTACAGGGTTTGTATGTAATTAGCTACATAAGTTTTTACTTTTATGCAGGCATAACGCAACTTGACACTTTGGACAAAGAATAAATGAAAAATCTTTACAATAGGGTAATTTACATCTTTGACGTACATCTAAATGATGAGGAAAATGTCCTATACCGTCAAACCGTACATCTGAAGTGGACAAAGTTGCAGCTCGACCACGGTGTGCTTTCTTCGCTATTTGTTGCTGCAATTCTATGCTGGGCCTCCCTCTTTTTTGTGCCGTTGTTTTTCCCTCTTTGCAAAGTTCTTGTGCAGTAGATGCCTTGCAATCTTTCAACGGCCAGTGCTTCTTCTCCACAAAAGCCAAGCATTAGCAACAGTAAGGTCTAGTAAGTTGAAAAGTATGCGTAGGTACCACTTTTTGGATCTGATCTTTATACGATAGTATCCCAATATTGAGTCGAGCAGGTCAACGCCCCCCATGTGTACGTTGTAAACCTGTACTACCTTTGAACATGGAATTTGTTTATGTGTTTTCTCAGAAACGAAAAACCGTTTGACTTCTGAAACAGTCAGTGATCCTACAAACGATGATGCCAGATGAACAGTTTTATTGCTGATAAATCAATCCCTTCAACGGTCGTCATGTTTTCAGTAAACGAACCACGCCCACGCTTCTTC
Source organism: Ignelater luminosus (assembly GCA_011009095.1). Taxonomy (NCBI): domain Eukaryota; kingdom Metazoa; phylum Arthropoda; class Insecta; order Coleoptera; family Elateridae; genus Ignelater; species Ignelater luminosus. Next base: position 15,022 of record VTPC01001502.1, read on the forward strand.
AGTTCCGTTTCCGAAGGTAGTTTACACCCGGGTAGGTGATTCCTTCGTACGGTGCCTAAGGACAAAATACCCTCTTTTGCCAAATATACTTGGAGTAGTAAACTGGTGAACCAGTCATCAAAGTAAATTCTGTAATTCTTATGTTGAGGAACTGAAAGCGAAAACCTCACCACGACATTACTACTAATTCCCAAATTTGGCTTTGGTTCGATGTAAACATTATCACTGGATCCAGTGAAACGTTCTCAATCATAGCTAAAACCGGAAGCGCCGCTGAGTAAATACACCTTGTTTCCCCATTTGTGGAACTTTTTGGGGTTGTACTGTTTTAGATATTTTGCCCTTGAAGGGAACGATTTGTTCGTCTATACGCAGCTGCTCTTCTTTAGGAACAAGGCTAAGACATTTTCGTGATTTATCAATAAGGGGGCGGATTTTATGCAACGTATCATGACCTACCCGGCCTCTCTCAAGAAACGTAGCTTTGTCATTGAAGTGCAAGTTGTTCTTTATCTTCCCAAAGCGGTTGATCCCCATAACATCGCTTACTATTGGATGACCCAATGTCGCGCTTCAGTAATTTCTACATGCTGGTAGTTGGAATGAGTGACATGTAAATATAGCATTCTAAAAATTGTTCGATGTCACAATCATTTATTTCAATTAGTATTTCAGGGGTTTTTTGAACAGAATAAAGTACAGTTTGTTCAGCTATGTAGCTCAATAATGACGACGGAAATAAAAATCTAAAGTACTGTAAGGGTGAAGATGAGAAGGGTGATATTACGCTCTGTCCACGTAAGACGGGGCTTTTTATGCCCAGCTTTAGGCGTGGGTAAACTCTGATATTGAGAAATGTCTTCGTCATCACTTGAGCAGGGATCGTCATCTGCAGAATCACCTTCAACATCAAGATTATCGTCTTCTTGCACTGGCAACTAATCTTCATCAATATCTTCAGACAGTTCTTCATCTTCACTCGTCACCAGGAACTTCGGCAACGTACTGACTGCGCTTCCCATAAAACAATTTTGGACCCATCTCTACAAAATTAGTACACCTGTTATTGTACCTACCTAAATGCACGTTGTAGAACATTAGTAACAACATAACTTGGCAACCGAGTGCATGACATAGTAAATGAGATACAGTAGCAATATGGCTTGTAAAGACATCCAATTTAGATTTTCAACAAACATTTTGACGTATAAAGTGTAATGCAACACGCATATATTTTATTTTGCTTAGTTTTCTACGATTTACCAAAAAAGACTAAGGTTATACATACCTGCTCTCTACTTTACAAGATCACTTTGACGTTTTTAACCATTATGGTTATCAAATCTTTATTGCACCTATAAGATGACACTAACATCATTATAAAAATTCTTTTTGTACTGTTACTAACTAACTACACTATGCAGTTATTATGTGAAGTGCTACGATAACCAACAAAACGACTTTGCTCTTAAAAACAAAAAATTATTTAATCAGCTTTAATTAAACTATGGGTATCCAATCTTGACGGGACTCCACCAGATTTGGACCCAAAGTGGTGAATTTTCCCTCCAATTTACTTGACGTATTCGAATAACGGGGTGGTCAATGACCCTCTCGTGTTTCAATATGCGATAACACACGCAGAGATATTTTACTCATTCACAAAGAATTGTTTAAGCACGATGCGCCGATACGCACATTTACAGACAGCTTCACAAAACCGATACAAGTGTTCATAACCATCAGTCAAAATTAAGACGGAATGATTATATATATATATAAACAACATATCTCCACCAACAAAAGTTCAAAACACTCAATTGTTATCGATATTTAATAGTTCTTTAAAACCAAAATTAAGTTAAGGACGACGACGCAATCATAATCCTAAATTTAATTAACAAGCACTTAATGTTGAATTCCAATCCGTAAATATTGTATTAACTTTTAGGTTATGATTTTGTGAAGCATGTGCTTTTGGTACAGTGGCCATTAATATCCAAGGAACAGTGTTCACGGCTTATTTTTGGTGGCCGCTGTTCCTTAATATTTGAGATATGAAAATCAGATGAAAATATGCCCCGTGTCAAAACCAAAAAATCCAGGAATTAGGCAAAACTTCTACCAAAATTATGAGAAAGAAACGTGTCATGAAAGTGGGATTATCAAAAAAAGCTGTTGCCTTAAAATACGGCGTTCCACATACCACTTTCAGGCGATATCTAAGAAAACGAGAGAATAACAGAGTTAACATAGACTGGAGGTTAGAAGTTTTTAAAGGAGCGTCAAGACTGACCCTAAATTATACAATCAATCAGAAATTTACGGCCAAAGAAGAAATGCAGCTTAGAAGTTATCTGCAAACTATGACCAGATTACATCACGGATTGAATCCAAAAGATGCGAGAAAACTAGCTTTTGATTTAACTGTTGCCAAAAGAAAAGTGTACCTGTATCTTGGAGAGAAAACAGGACAGCTGGAACATTCTGGTTCTGCACCACCAGGAACAGAAGGAGTTGCGTCACCATCTGGATGGATGACATCCGAATTATTTGTACAATGGATCATGCATTTTATAAGGCATGCTAAACCAGCACAGGCTTCTCCTTTTTTGCTTATGATGGACAACTATCACATTTTTCTGTTAACCCTTCTGCCACATACAAGCCATCGGCTTCAACCCCTGGATAAATGTGTCTGTGGCCCTCTAAAGAAACATTACAATCATGATTGCAAAAACTAGTTATTGAAAAATCCAGGAAAGAGAATTACCACTTATGACGTAACGGAAATTTTAAGTGATGCATATTCCCTTGATTTTTGCCCAAAAATGCTATTTTTGGGTTTAAAGCTACAGGAATTAGTCCATGCAATGATCAAATTTTTAGCGACGACGATTTCATGACTGTAACTGTGACTGATATGGTAAACGCAACTGAAGCTGGTACACATGGTGAATGACGCTATAGTGCAATCGAGAGAAAGTTATTCACATGTAACGACTGAACTTGATAATGTTCTTCCATCAAATCCTTTCCTTAGAGATAAGACACCTGTTAGAGACAACGACAGTCCATCTGCATTACATTTCGATAAAACACCTGAAATGCCATTTACATCTCCAGAAGATTTATATCCATATCCAAAAGTGACCTCAGCGCCAAAGTAATGTAATAAGAAGACCACTGAAATTCTAACAGACTCCCCAATATATATAAGAGAATTGAAGAAGCGACTGCGAGGAGAAAAGTTAAAAAAGAAGAAATTAAAAAAAGAGAAGTGCAAAACGAAACAATTGGTGTTTTCAGGAAACCGAAAACTGCAAAGAAAAAGGAACATGAATCGAGTGGTAAAAGAACAGTGATATCGAGATGTCCGACGTTGCAGATTCAAACGATGTAGACATTTTTTTAAAATCAGATGAAATGTCTAACTCCGCCATTACCTGTCTCAAGTCAGGATGGGAAAGGAGGAAGGGGAGGAGTAACAACCTCGTTAAAAAACCTAGGTTCTGCTGGCCCGGCTGATAGTACTCAGGAAGGGCTCCTACCCGGGATTACGGGGAGCCAATGGTTCTGAAGACGGAAGAGAGTTTGTTCTCCAACGACAGATGAAGCAGATGAGCAACTATCGGGAAGATAGATCTCCCAGCTGGGGACAGCAGTCTGTCTAGGGGAAGGAACTTGAGAACAAATCCCTAGTCCTCCAGGTTGGGGGTTGAGGTGTCGGACCTGCTCTTGGACACTCAAAGAAGTTCCAATTGCAAAAAATTAATCAATCTGTCTCGGAATGAGGACGGACGCAATGGAAAACGAATTAAGCAACGAAAGAGGGCCTTGAGAGTGGAGACGTGGTATGTTAGTGTCACAAAAAAATGAAAGAGTTAATAACAGAAATTAAACAAATAAATATGGACATAGTCTGTGTCACGGAATCGAAAAACAAAGGACAAGGTGCGATAAAGATAGATGAATTCATTTTCATATGGTTTGGAGTACATAAGTTAGAAAGGGCAAAAGCAGGAGTAGCTATACTAATCAAGAAAAATATAAGTAAACATATACGAGATATAAAATATGTTTCGGACAGACACTTAAAAGTAATTGTTGCGGATCCATGAGATGTAACTGAATTTTGGGGCATCACAAGGTTTTTTATTATTATTTAAAAGTTGTGAATCATTAAAACTAACAATTTGTTAAATGAATAATGATGAATGTCTTGTGTTTTATGCTAATCAAATGATTCATGTTATTTACTTTCAATTTTTGATGTATTGTATAATGTTAGAAAAAATATAAGTTGTCAAAGTTTGTCAATCAGTTTTATTATCTACACCAGTTTGTGAGAAGTGTGGAAAATTAGGAAAGTAGAGCTCGTAATAATAAAGAGTGAAAGTGAAAAGTTACATGGACAGTATTATTACAAAGATTTGATTAGAGGCATTTACAGTAAACACTATCCAGTGATCCGAACCCTACGAATCTTTTGTGAATCTGTTGGAGACTTTCGCAAAGGAATTGAGTTGAACTCCGACTCAAAGCGTAGGAGCTAAGCAAGTATATTCCACCGTAACACATAGTTTATATCCTCGACAGTAATAATGGAAATACACGGAAAAGAATATGCTGTTGTAACCGTCCATTCACCAACAGATGAAGCTCCAGATGAAACAAAAGAAGAATTCTGTAATACTTTAAATGAAACAATAGAAAAAACAAAAAGATATCAACAATTAATAATAGCTGGAGATATGAATAGAAGCATGGGAAAAAGAAATAATGATGAAGTAGTTGGCAAACATGGAGAAGATAGGGTAAACGACAATGGACAAAGATTAATTAATATATGTAAACAACACGCCCTGAGAATCAACAATACATTCTACACCCACAAAGATATCCACTGGTATACTTGGGAAAGACTATCATTGAACCAAAAGTCAGTAATAGATTACATAATAACTAAACAGAACAGCAATTTAAAAAGATTAGATACGAGGGTAAAACGAGGACCCAATTATGGGTCTGATCATTATTTATTAATAGAAAAAATTGTATGTATAAACAAAACACAGGTAAAAAACAGTAAAGAAAACAGTGCAAACAAAAACACAGTAAAACTCCAACAAGTCCGGTACAACTATTACAGGAAGAAAGTATTAGAAATCTATATATGAGAAGATTAAAAGAGATACTGAATAAGACAAATAGAGAAGAAGACATTGAAAAATAACATGATAACATAATGAAATGTCTCCATCAAGCAGCGTATGAAGCCTTAGGAGAAATGACAGATTCAAATAGGAAAAGTCAACTATGGTAGAATGAAGAAATACAAGAGCTAATAAAGCGAAAGAAGCAGTCGTATCAAAGATGGTTAACAAATAGGACAAGAGAACAATGGGAGGAATATAAAGTAATTAGACGCGAAGTGAACAATAAAGTGAGAGGAGACAAGAATAACACGTGGGAAAGAAAATGCATAGAACTTGACAGTTTGATAGGTGGGGCTAAATCGACTGAGGTATATATATAACAGTACTATGGGAATAAGGAAAGGTCTCACAGTAGAAGAATGGAAGATACACTTCGAAGGTCTATTTAAAGAAAAAGGAGAACAATTCAAAGGCAATACAGAAGACGTTAACGAGAATGACGATAGTAATATTAAAATAGATGAAGATGAGATATGTAAAGTAATACGTACCCCGAAAAATGGAAGAGCTCCAGGGCCAGGAGGAATAAATGCTGAGTTAATTAAGAATGGAGGTTTGACATTATATGATAGACTAAAATCACTGATAAACAACTACATAGCGCAAAATACAGTTCCAAAACAATGGAAAGTGTCACATATAATAACACTATACAAAAAAGGGGAAAGAAGAAATAAAAACAACTACAGAGGATTAAGCATCACAAGTACGCTAAGTAGATTGTTTGGAAAAATTATAAATTACAAATCAAAACAGGATGTCGAAGAAAAAATTAGTGAGGAACAAAATGGATTTATGACGGGAATATCATGTATTGATAATCTGTTTATATTATAACAGTTAACCGAAAAACGCAGAGAAAAAGGAAAAAAACACATCTGGAAAAGGCATATGATAGTATTCCACGGAAGAAATTATGGGAAGCACTATAAACACTAGAAATAAAGCCTAAGATAATAAACATAATAAAAGAACTATACAAAGAAAGTATATGTAGAATAAAGTAGGATAGCTACCTGTCTTCCCCAATAATAACTTCAAAGGGACTCAGACAGGGTTGATCTCTTTTCCCGATTCTATTTAATTTATATCTTGAATGTGCACTAAAAGACTGGAAGAAAACAGTACAAGGAATGGGAGTACCTATAAATGAATATTACTTGCATAATTTTCATTTTGCTGATGACCAGGTGGTTATAGCACAAAATGCCTACGACCTTGAATTCATGATCAGGAGATTAAGTAACGCCTATGAAGAATGGGGACTAAATATTAACTTTGGCAAAACAGAGTATCTGTCTGTGAACTCTGATACTTCAACATACTAATCGACAACATACAAGTAAAACAGGTAAATGAATTTAAGTATTTGAGAGCCATTATAACGAAAGAAGGGTTCGGAGGAAAAGAAATAAAAACTAGAATAGAACAAGGTAGAAAAATAATTGAATCGTTAATTCAATATGGTGGAATAATCACATTAGAAAGGAAACAAAAAAACATATAGGTACTGCTTTGGTAGAATCAGTTCTATATTGTGGCTCGGAAGTTTGGACAATGAATAAAGAAATGAAGAAAAGAGTGACAGCAGTAGAAATGGATTATTCAAGAAGAAGCACAGGAAAGGATACGGAATGAAGAAGTGAGAAGATAAATGGAAGTGGAAATGGAAATCTTTCCGCGATTATTGATAGAATAAAATGCCGAAGTTTAAAATGGTTTGGGCACCTTCTACGAATGAATGAGAACAGATTACCAGCTAAAATGTTAAAATGGTGTTCGCCAGGAAAACGCAAAAAGGAAGACGAAGAAGGTCATGAAATAATGAAGTCAGGTTAAAGATGGAAGAGAGGGGTCTAACAGAAGAAGATGCACAAGATAGAAAGAGATGGAGAGATGATACAGGAAGACGGCAATAGCTGTATAAACTTGAAATATAAATATGAAATGTGACGAAGAGATGGATTAGAAGATCAAAGTAAACTCATCCATTTTAGTAAATTTTAACACAAAAAAGACCTCCAAGTTCTATGTTGCAAAAGTAACAGAAATTTTTATTTTTTCGAAAAGGTGGCCACTGTACCAGCCCTAATAGTTATAACTTTCTTTATTTGAAATTTTTAATTGGTTATCCATTCTCAGGCGAGAAATTCCCGATTCAGTTGTTAAAATCCATTCATAAAAGAAAACCGAAACAGCAGGAAAAATGCAATATGTTTACACACAATAAAATTCGAAATTGGAAAACAATGGAAAAAGCTCGATTTTGTTTACTGTTGTGTATTATTTCTAGTTTTCTGACAATCCCACTCTTACGCTGATACTCTAACTAATTTCCAGTTTTGTAATTAAAGATGAAAGCTTTATTACTTGCATAATTGCGGACTTTGACATTAAAATAGGCACAGCAGGTAAAAGCCATTGTTTAGTATAAATTTTTAATTCCCATTATTAGTAAACGCCTACTGTTTTCCTATTCAGACTCCGATGCATTTGCAAATTCGAAACGGCTTTTAAAATTCCGTATTATTCGTTCATTAAACATTCTAAAACAATAAACCGTTAGATGTTACACACAATATAAGTTTGATTCTCAGGTTTCATTAGATTAACATCGACAAACCCAAAAACGGAAATAGCAAGTGTATATCTCACATTTCCCACCAATTCATTTTGTCAGAATTTGATACCGGGTTTATTCGACATTAACATGATAAAACTTGACACGTACTATCTTCACGGGCCTCCAAGTCTTAAAGAGTTCACTCTTCTTGAAAAACAATTTCGAACGAATTCTAATTAAACACATAAATCATCTTAAAGTGTTTGCGTTGTAGAATTTTAAAATTTCAAGCGTTTCTGAAAATAATTTATAGAAGGAACTTTATGCCAACATATAATTTTCGAATCAATTCAAACTACTGCGCTACATCAATATTATAATTATTATAAATCACTGTTCGTGTACATTTATTTATTTATTTATTTAGAGGAAGATGTCCGTACTACTTTAAAGGTCAACGTAACGTAGCTGTTTTCTAGCAAGTATTATAATTTTGGAATTATTTATCCCCTTTTTCACAAGGGGCATATAAATATTCAAGAGAAATCTTAGGTCTTACTTTCCTAACACATATAACACATTTTTGTTAGAATTAATAACATTCAAGAAAATGAATAGTAATTAAAATTTCTTTTTCCTTAGCGACGTGTTGTAGGTGTTGTGGAATGAAATAAAAGTCGTAATGAACATGAATGACATTAATTTATCCACAGGATGCACTTCGAGACACGCATTACTCACAATGGTCATAATCGCATAATCGCAATATTAAATCTTTTTTCCGTGCAGTGTAATTTTCTGCACGTTACTCTCCATCCATAGCCAATTGGGTTGTTATGTTCACCGAGTGCAGGCATTTGTCACCGGTATTTTTATGCATTTGCGGTGGACTGTTATTTTTTTTAGTCTCTTCTTTTTCTTCTTTCGCGATGTCGTGAGAGTCGTACCCTTGAGCTACAGTGCGCGTAACGATAATTGCAATTTAATGACAGCTTTAGTGCAAAGGGGAGACGTCAAACTTGAACTGTATTGCACTGATGGGAATTGCAGCTCAGAGTCTATTTCCTTTCATGTGATCGTCGCTGTAAAATTCCCTTTCTTTTGCAACGTTTTTAAAATGTATCTAGCAATCCCATTAGGGGACGCAAAGACCCACATATAAATCATGCTACGTTAAACTTGAGATAAATTACCTTGCATATTATACACTAGACAAGTTTTATGTGCTCTTTTCATACGCCACTCTTACAAATTTCATTCGTGCATCTAAAGTGAGACCCAAAACCGACGTAAAGATAACCTGAATATTGACTGCATTTTTTATTTATTGAATAATACTTGAGCTCGATTATTAAGATCATTAAACCAGCGAGATTTAGCAAACGCATGACTTTCTTGTGTCGGAATGTTTAATATGTAAAAGTCTCTTGAATCTCGAACCGCATTTGAAGATTGCAATCTTAATTCTCACAAGTGTTTGGATTAGACAGTTGAAATATGTTCAGTGCATATTTCAGTTTTAGCATAATTTTAGATTTTAACGAATTATGTAGATTGCATTTGTCTGTGCTTTTTTATTATTGCCTTTGTTTTGTTATTCATTAGCTGATATTTTATTAAAGACGTTATTTCATTCAGGTTTAGAAATGCCCAATTGCTGTTATGCCATTAGAAAGACTAAATAAGTCAGGATTTCATATAAAGGCAACTTTCAAATAAGTAGAATTCTTTTTATGTTGTAATATTAAGTGAGAGAAAGTTATGTTGTGAACAAACTAGCATAAAATTTTTATTTTAAATTCTCTAGTTGTATAGCAAATATATAGGTATCAGTCGATAAAATTCCATATGTATGTGTCGACGATGATTATTACAGGAGTAATAATGTGCAGCAAGAAGGTAATAATTAAATTACAAAGTCTATCATTATAAATGTCAGATGTAGAAGAAATTTTGTTTATTATATTGGCACCTATCCTTCTTCTGGTTTCTAGAGTATGTAGATTAAACCTTAAAAGCAGTTCTGCGTTATTACAACCGCGATTAGGAAAAACTCTGCCTATGCGAAATTTAAGAAATTTGCGCGGTACTTTTTCAAGCTGTAAATTCTGATAATTATAGATCGGAAACCAGATCAATGAAGCGTATTCCAATTTTGGTAAGACAAAATCCATGAATATTCGCACTAGCGTGGTAATAGATCGGAAATGTACACTGGTTCTTAAAATAAAGCCTAAAGTTTTTAGCGCGTCATTGACCACCTTTTCGACATGACCGTCAAATCTTAAGGAAAGATCAAAATAGATTCCCAGGTCCTTAGATTCATAGCATCTGTCTAATAAAGTTTTACTGATTGTGTAGTCAAGTTTATTTGAATTAATTTTTTTTGTAAAGGACATTGTTTTACATTTTGGTATGTTCAAAGAAAGATTGTTATCTCGGTTGCATTTGCATAGAGTACCTAGATCGCGTTGAAGAAATACGCAATCATCTAATGTGTTAATCTCTGTATATAGTTTGAAGTCGTCTGCAAGCAGCAGACATTTGCTAGGCATTTGGGTAAGTGATTGATAAACTATATGAAGAGTAAAGGGCCTAAGTTTGAGCCTTGGGGAACTCCTAAAGTCACGTCAAAAAGCTGTGAACCACTTCAATGTAGTTCAACATATAAGATTTAAACAAGCTAATTAGTGCATTTGAAAAGTCAAATAGTTGAAGTTTATCTAACAAAATAAAATAATCAACTCTATCACTATATACATCCACTTAAATAATATAATTTGTTACGGTCCAAACCGCTACTACAGCTAAATAATTTGCCGACTAGGAGTCTCAGTGGAGACGGGTGGGTTCGGACAAAATTACCGTCAAACAAGTCTTATTCAATCGGTAGTGGGCGCCACTGCGGGATCGACCAGCTGGATGCCTTGAAGGGCCGCAGTCTCCTTCAAGGGGTAACGATATTCACAAATACTTACGATGACAATTGTTTACTATACTCAAGTTTCAGTGCTCGACGCTGACAAATTTTTCACGAACTAGGGTTAGCTGACTAGTTCAGAATCTTCAAATCAAACAGTCCCTAGTTCCCTATTGATGTATGACTTTAATTCTAGACTTATAAAGCATAAAACAAGACTGAGGGCATTTTAAACGTATAATGAATAATAATAGAAGCAAGTTTAGTTCACAATACTGTCGACAAAGTCAACCAAATTCTTATAATATTTAGTATGCTCTGTACAGACGAACATCTAGTGGCCAAATCAAAAACATATACTGGAAATGGAACAACAAATACAATAAAACTAGAACTGGCGTCTGTACTAGACCAAAACTATGGATTAGTAACTAGATCTTAAGAGGGGTCCCCTGTATATTACAACACAAAACTAGAGTGTGAGAAACCAGGTTGAAAATACAAAATAACGCAAACCCCACTCTCGAGTTTCGCTTGTACTTTTCTTGTTTACTATATGTAACTTGGAACAAAACAGTGAACAATAATCGTATATTAAATCAATACAGGCTTTCGCAAACAGAATGCCATTTTAACACACACAAAATGTTTATTATTGCAAGACGTGAAACGTTTATAAAGGGAACGTATCACCAAAAGATTGCCAGAAATCTTGTATTATAGTTTATACAACAAATTGCAAAACAAATAAACAGGACAAATTTTGTTACGTCCATTGTTACTTCCAAATAAATTTACGATCACCACATGATCAAATGTACACTTACGTGGGCACCAAAACTTGGATTTTCTTATAACAGCAATAAATTTCTAGTGTTGATACAATTAAATTATTGCACACGTAGCTGGAGGAATCCCCAGTGTTGGCGACATATATGGGGGACACTACTACGGAGATTTAGAAAATCAGGGACATGGAAGGGGTTTATCTTCAGAACCCTTGGTGGTTTTTTTCTTTTCTTTTCCAGTACACAAATGCACCTAAGGATGGCGAAGCGGGATCTCCCCCGGTTAAGTTTGACGATTGTACGGTTAGAAATTTATATCCGGACTATTCCGAAAATTACGTTAATTACACTATCTTACGGTAAACGGCACCTCAGTTCTACCCCGTCTCGCAAATATTTACTGGGATAAAGAAAGAAAACCACCAAAAAACACCAAATATGCTCTGCTCAACAACTAATTTTCGAAAAACGTAAAAATTTTTTTTTTAAATTTTTTTTTTCTACACACCCTACTCAGCACGCAAATGTTGACGATACACGACACGACCAACGGCATTGACTCAATTTAAGCGTCCATAACAAAAATAGGTAAATACAAAGAGAATTGTGAACGAACGTTACAAATTTCAAATAATTTAGAAAAATTACACAGTATCGATATGGGTCTGTAATTCTCTATGATTGATTTACTACCACTTTTGTGAACGGGACAAATTCTTGCTATTTCAATCGTGCTGAAAACCTTTCTAATTTTAAAACAAAAACTTCAAAGGCTCGACTAAAGAAATTATACAGCCTTTGATTAGAAAGCTTGATATTTTGTCAATGCCATAAGAAAATCTGTTTTTTAACAATTTAGCAGCATCAAGGATATCAATTGAAGATATCGATGTAATGTGGATCTGGGATGTACTATAATTTATACCGTGATGACTTTCAGTTTTATTGGACACCTGATAAACATTTTGGAAGTAAGGTGCAAATGCATTAACGATTCACTGTGTATCATCATACATTACGTTATTATGTGTAGGTCATTACACTAGGAATACCCGAATGATCTTTTTATGTACTTAGAAATCTCCAAAATTCATTAGGATTGATAGATATGTATTCCTCGACTGAACTAGTATATTTTTGTATAATTCCCTTGAATATCTCTTGGCCCTAGTTCTGATAATGCAAAATTCTTTATAGTACTGAACAATGTTATTTTTTTATAACTTACCCAACATTTTTTCTTTCTTTTTATTAAATCAATTAATTCTTTATCAAACCATACAGGATATGTTCTATTAGATTTACGTTTTACAGAAACAGTCGAATTAAAAATGTTATAAATTATATTGTAAAATTTATCACAAGCTATATCAACATCAGCAAAATTGTATAGTTGAGACCAATCTGTATCTGAAAACTGGTTATACACAATAGGAAAATTGACTTTACGAAAATTATATTCTGAAACTGTGTAATCATTAAATATTGAATCTAAATTAAAATTAACACATTTAGTGATACTTCGAGTTTTCACAGAAAACAAAACAATAATGACGAATGAAAGCTATCTTCTGGTAGCAAAGGAGATAGATCACGTAATTCTGCACAATAGTTGTTGGAAAGAATTAAGTCTAATATCCTGTTACTACTGTTATGGATAAAATTAAACTGTGTAACATTACAAACATTTGCAAAATTAAATAGTATTTTGTGTTTACCATTATTAAATATTAACATCGTAATTTGAAGCATTAAAATTTCCAACAATAATTACATTGTTTTGCTTGTTCATAAATAACTTTAAAACCACTCAAAAAACATATCAAAATCCTGCATAGTAACAGCAGGCGGTATATACATAGCAAATAGTAATATACAAGTTTGTCCTATTTTGATTTTATAACAAATGGTATCTGTAAGATACACTATCAGATAAGAAATTATAGCATCAAATGCACACATCGAAGATGACAGAAAAATTTATTTATTTTTGTCTTCAAACCTCTATTCTGATAGTAGCACTGTATAATACTTTTAATGTCCCAAGGACTGTAATGAATCATTACATTTCAGACGAAAATGATTTTAGTTTACGGGCGAAAAAATGTATGTTCCACCGGAGTAAGTAATATTAATAATAATAATAAATTACTTTCTTCCCTCGGTACGTAAATAACTATTTCGGTTTATTTTCATTTGAATGTTTCTTATAACAAGTTACAGGTAGTGTAGTTTTATCATTATTCAGGAATTGCTATTGTTGAAGATTGAGGATACCCTGTTTTATATTCGAGACAAGCTAGTTTTAAACGAAACAATTTTTCTGATCCCAAGCGGCGTGATTAATATTAATGTAAATAGAGTGTTAATCCTTGTGAGACATACAATTACTGCAGGAATATTCCTTCGATTTGCAATCTCCTCAGCACAAAGAGGACACTTAACGTCTTTCTTACACGTTTTGAAAGAATAGTGGTAGCCATTGCATCTGAAGCATCTTAAGATGTGGAAAGCGTCATAGACAGCACAGGAATCGAATCCTACCATCACTGCACCAGCTACCTTCAATTTGTTATAAGTAATTACATTACATTACCTAATAAACTGCTTGATAGACATTTTTGTTCTTCTTCGTTCCTGTATGTTGCAACAAGTTGCATGTACCTTCATCGGTAAATATACCAGAATTTTGTTTGAAAGAAAACAGTTTAAGGTCATGTCATCAATACTTTGTGATATTTCATTTTTTTTGCTAAAACTCGTTTAAAGCAACAAAAAAATTTAAATATTTTTTTCTTTCTATTTTAGTGACTAAAATATTGACATTACTTTTTTGAATAGGTATCTGGAAAGGAATAAACTACATCATATTTTGAAATATTTTTAATAATACATAAAACATGAATAATAATTTATTAATTATCAAACAATACAGCGCAATTCGCTAAGAAAATTACTAACTAGAAACACCAAAAAATTACTTTCAAAACTATTTACTTGTTGCAATAAATAATCATGTGCTTTTCTATATTTTCCACTAGAAAACTTTGACGATTGTCTTGTAATAGAGTTTTCTACATGGAAAACGTTCTTTCACATTCGCAAGATGTTAGAGGACAATATTTAAATTTTGTTCTATGTCTTCGAAATTGGAAAAGTCTCCATTTAAAATACCTTTTATGGATTTAAGTGTCGACAATCCTGAATTTTTCTTAAGTAATTCATTCAATTTTATTGTTATTTTTCTACATATATCACTTCTATTTTCGGCTATAGTTTTTTGAAAATCTTGAAGTATATCTAAAGATTCTGTCAGAAGTAAATTTTGTGTTTCAATTTTTTTAATTATGGTGGGAATGTTGGAAAATATTATATACGACAACTGAGAAACTAATTCACGGCTTTTCAAAACGCTCTGACAATCTGATGCAGATAGAGCAGAACTTGGATCGATACTATTAACGGTATTTTTGAATTCTGTGTAATGTTCACAGTAATACAGAACAGCTTTAATCCAGGTTTCCCATCTAGTCAAAATTGGTTGCGGGGGCAAAGAGACATCTTTAGATGTTCATGGTCATGGTAAACTTGAACCCTAGTTGGAGCTTTCAAAAAGACTCTTTTTCCAGTGTTAATTAAGGAATTTACAAAAGGAAATGCAGTTCCAACAGCTTCAGCAACGCGATTTAAAGCGTGAGCTAAGCAAGTTGTGTGAACTAAATTAAGATAAAGAATTTTTAAGTTCTGTGCTGCTTTGTTCACATATGCCGCACCATCAGTCGCCATGTACAAAACTTTATCTGTTGGAACTTGTCGTGGTACATGCAACAATGCAAGTGTTTCATTAACAAATCTAGAAACTGTTAGGTGATTGGTTTTTTCTAATTGTTTAACGGCGACCAATTTACTATTGGGAGGGTTACCATTCAAAACACCAACGATAAAGTTTGCAATATACCTTCTTTTGACGTCGGTAGTTTCAATCGATGCTAAACCAGATGTAGTGGTCTGAAATCGAATACCTTATTTTTTGAAGAGTCTCTTCGTATAACATAGGGATGTGCGATCAGGACGCTGTTCGTCGGGAAACAACAGTTTCTTTTGTGTACTTTTCCAAGAACATCTTAAATTCTCGAGCGTCGAGGTTGTTCAACGGAATGTTGCAAGATACCATCATTTCAGATAAATAAAGCCTTATTGAAATTGTTGGATCCTTTGTTGTTATTAACATAATTAACAAGTAATTCTTGCGTAGGAGCATTTTCAACGTTGGTTTTCCGTCGATGTGGGCCAGTGCGTATGTGCTGATCCAATTGAAATTTTTTTGTAACGGTGATCTATAACAATCAAATATAAAATATAAGTAAAAAATTATTATAATTATTTGATATGTCAACGATAGTTCTTCATGAAAAATAAGAAAATATAAATGAAAACCATCTGAAGGTATTACATTTTCTTTGGTAAGAATTAATACAGAAAAAGATTATTATTTATTATTAATTGTTCGAAAAATTCCTGCTTGAGGAATTCTAAAAAAATCTGTAAAAAAATACTGAAAAAATAAGATCATCCATTGACTAAGAGCGTGTATGTTATTGTAAAACTAAATCTAAACTTCCCAATTTTTAATAACTGACGGCTAAGAGAATTACAAGTAAAATTTTTGAACCATACTTGTTTCTCACATACACAACAAAACACGACAGTTTGATCATATTTAAAGCACTTGTATGTTTTCAATCACTTTTTAATGAGCTCAGACTGAGAACTACTGACTTTCGGCATTGTTAAATATATGCTCAAGACAACCGCACTGTTAGCTAACCTGAGTAATACTAAAGTTTTGACTGTTTAAATTATTTTGAATAAGAGCAAGAACACATTTGGTTTTCCAAGAAATTAGATAATGAGCCCTGTTCTGTAATGCTTAAATGAAGGGATTAAGAGAAGTTTTTAGACAAATGCTTCTTTGTGCAATATTCTAGGGATTAAGCAGCGGGGGTCTGCCTAAAATGATAATGCGGAGGCTAAAGACATAAAATTGAATTAAGTCGAACTTTCTTAAGTCGACTCTTAATTGTACGAGGGTTGCTATTTATATTTCTGGCCTTGGCAACACTGACTGTTTCCAGGCGTCAGCTGACATTTCCGGTGTAAACTTTACATTGTTGAACATAACCTCAACCACAACATTTTGTCATTTGAGTGCGATTAGTGTTGTTTGCAGTTAATTGAAAAGTGCATTCCCTAGTAGAAAATGGAATTGACCCGTGAACACTTTCGACGTGGATTATCACGACAAGAGTGCATCAATGAACTTAATACATTATATAGCGATTAAGCTCCATCCTACAGCACTGTAAAAAACTGGTATAATGAATTCAAACGTGGCCGATGTTCACTCCAGGACGAAATTCGTGAAGGCCGTCCAAAATCTGTCGTTGTGCCTGAAAACATCGATGCTGATTAAACAAGATCGTCATGTGACATACCGTGAGATTGAGGCATCTTTGGGCATTAGTATGACTAGCATCAACAAGATATTACATGATCATTTGGCCATAAAAAAAATTTGTTCCCGTTGGATCCCGCATAACCTGACCAATGCTCAAAAAAAGGCTCGCGTCGACTGGTGCATTAAAATTTTGAAAAAATTTGCGAAAGGTGCATCAAAGGCTGTGTATAACATCTGCACAGGTGACGAATCATGGATTTACGCATATGACCCCGAAACAAAACAGCAATCAACTGTGTGGGTCTTTCAAGACGAGCCAAATCCAACAAAAGTTGTTCGCGAAAGAAGCACATCGAAGCAAATGGTTGCTTGTTTCTTTGGCATTACCGGTCATGTGGCAACAGTGGCGTTAGAGCAACGTAAGACGGTCAACTCTGAATGGTACACAACCATTTGTTTGCCAGAAGTCATTGGAGAAATTCGGAAAACTTCAAAGAAGAGCCGAATCATTCTTCATCATGACAATGCAAGCTCTCACACCGCTGCTCAAACAATTGAATATTTAACCAGCCTGAAGGTCGAGTTGATGGGCCATCCACCATACAGCCCTGATTTGGCACCCAATGACTTCTTTTTATTCCCGTACATCAAAAACAAACTGCGTGGTCAACGATTTTCAACACCAGAAGAAGCCGTTTTTTGTTTCAAAACGCATATTTTGGAGCTGCCTCAAACAGAGTGGAAAAAGTGCTTCGAAAATTGGTTCAAACGCATGGAAAAGTGTATCAATCTTAATGGAGAATATTTTGAAAAACAATAAAACTACTTTCGATCATAAATACTTGTTTTTTCTTCGTATATATTATTTGTATACAAATACATACAATAAGAGACAGAAATGATAGCCAACAAAGTTCTCTAAAGTTATTAACACACGAGACACTTCTTCGGTGGCAATTTCTTTAGAACACAAATAGTCATTTTATTACACTTACCATTTTTGTTTTCTGATGAATTGTTAATGCAAGTTAAAGCTTAAAGGGAAAGATTCCAAAACACCCTTAGCTTTGTTCGTTTTTGCCCCTAAAGGAATTCCTTGAAGTACGGTTAATCTTATTCACAATAGTATTGTGTTTGCACGTAGATCCATTTTAAATAATCTCACAATACAATATACACGTCAATCAACCCCATCGGTCATTAATTAATGTGTTTCTAGTATGCAGGTAAATCCAGCTTTTGTGCATTGTACAAAATATTTTAACAGAAATTTCTTCAACTTTCTTTTTTGTTTTCATTTTGGCTATGTATTTAGGATGGATAACGAACAGAAAAATAGAGAAAAGTTTGAGGTATGGAAATTCATTAATGTTAAACCTTAAGAATTTTACCTCGAATTACGGAAAAATTCGACATAGAAAGATTCCAGATATAGAAGTTTGACTGTACTAAGTTATTTGGCATAAGTAGTTTGAAAACAGCGTTTTTTGTTTCAGGTAAAATTATAAAGCGAGAATTTTCCTCAAACATGCATTTTTATGCCCGGAAAGCTTAATATATGCACTTTTATGTGCTATATGCAGTAAACCTTCAATATATGCAAAATATGCAAAATAAAATGCATTTTATATTAAAGTAAACAATGAGAAACGTGCAGATATCGAAAAATTAAATGATTATGCTCAATAGGAAAAAATATGCAAATATGCATTTGCCCAGCCCTGCTTATCAGCATCGTTTTTATTTTTCATATTTAGTAAGACACCGCCTTCATTAATAGCTTTCACATTTTTAATTTTATATTAGTTGTTACTGGATTGATGGTCTTTAGAATATCTGATTTAGTTTCAGTCATATTCTGTGTTTGGTCTCTGGGTTTAATGATAATACTTGTTTGAGGTGCAACGACAACCTTCGAAGCATAACTATTAGAAGTTGAACGTGTAGTGGTAGACATAGTGCCTCGATTAACAATCTCAGGAAACCGCTTTAAGGTAGACTCCAGAAGGGATGATTTCAACATTTCGAAATTAGTATTTAAAGAAACAACTATTTCATCAAATTTGCTGTTGATTTTATCTACAATTGTTGAGAACGAGACGTACAATCTTGGCACTTTTATGTTGAACCCGTAATAGGTTTTAGATAAGTTGCCAGATCAGGTGGTAAATTAAGACATGTACAATGAAAAGATTTGTTGCACAACCCGTTACATAGAAGACCAGCAGATTTTAATGAAAATGGTGCACTGCGCAGGGAGCAAATTGGTAGCATTTGATTTTACCAATAATGGGACATGTCTCGTTCTGTAATATAAAATTTTGAAGATCAAAATAGATTTTTCAAGAAGCAGTTATTGAAACTGTTTCGTAGATAATCAATAAATGCACAAAAAACAACAAACGATTGATGACATCCATTGCGCTATTTATAGTAACTAATGGAAAAAATTAAAGGAACAAAAAAATTTCCCAAATTTCTTAGTGATTTTAGAAATGCTGTATCTCAGTGAAAACTGCTCGTATCGTGATTTTTAAAAAAGCATTTTGAAGCTTCAAGATTCTGGTTTTCAGATCTGTCAGTCAAAAATTTTTAGGAGCTACGGTTATCACGCAATCCTAAGAAATAGCGCGCAAAAACATTTTGCAATTTTTTTTGTTTTTTTTTGGGTCCACGGACTCGGACAAAATGTTTTCAGCTAAACCATTGCAGGGACCGGATAGCTTGTTTATTCAGCTTCAATTTTCTTTTTATAAACCTCGATACGATTATTTTTCACCGAGATATCAGACTTTTAATGAAAAAGGTTCCTTTTGTCTTTAATCATCGATATCTCAGCAACCAATGATCGTACAGAAAATTAAAGGGCAGTTTTGGAAACTGGAATAAATGTCCTACAAGATACTGTGGGGATCTTCAGGAAAAAAGTTTTTCCATTCTTGACATGAATTTGAAAAAACAAGAAAAAAGGGTAATTTATGGTTTTTTAGAAAATCAACGACTAAATTACAAATATTCATGAGATGACTAATGTTAAGCGTGATTTTTATAGCTCAATATACCCACAAAAACCCTGTGAAGTTGCAATTTGATCTAGCGAACCGTTTCTTTGTTTCAGACAATCAAACTTTTGAAAAAAATTAAAGGAACACGTTTGTTGCCCCTAAACAGATCCAGTTTCTCAGATCTAGAAGATGTAGAAATGAACAAAAGAGGATCGCCGGTACCTGGATCGTTGAAACGTCTTCAGTTGTCTACTATCAAAGTCCGCATGTCTGAGCTACAACCTGTTGTTGAAAACCAGAAAATAAAAAAAAAATGAGACGATCGTGGAATTGCTTTCGATGTACCACCGCCTGCTACAACAACTCATTCCTTAGACTCAAAAGATGTTAGGAATCAACAAAAGATGATCGCCGCTACCTGGATTGTTGAAAAGCGTTTAGTTAACTACCACCAAAGCCTGTATGTTTACATTGCAACCCGTTGTTGACAACCAAAAAACGTTAGAAGAAAAATACAGTCACCGTAATCTTTTGTTTGAACGGATTTATACCACCCTATCCATCCATCCAAGTTCTATCTGGGTTAGTAACCGCCCTTCTTGAGATGATGAGGTATTAAACACTCATCTAAAAAAGTGATGCCTGCTAACCCTTTGCGTTTTTAACCCATCTCTATCTTCTACGTCAGGGGTGCTCAGACTTGTAGTGTCTGCCATCCACCACAAACTGTTTAGGCGATAAGCGATCAACTGCCGACTACTAGGATTAAGCTAGGGCATAGTTACTAAAGAAAAAAACATAGATGTCAAGGAAATGCTGTTTGCATGTCCTCGTTTCCGGGATCGACCGTTTGTGCACCCCTGCTCTACGTTATTTTATGCATTTCCCCATTGTTGTTTCACTTCAAAGATTTTAAATTTTTGCAAATTTTTTAAATTTTTACCAAAATTCTACAATATAGGCATTAATACCATAAGACAGAGGCTTCAGACAAGAAGAATCTTCTGATATGTAGCTCACTATTAATCGCCAATAAACAATCGAACAGCAAGGCATCACAAGTTCGGCGGATACATAAACACTTGCTGATCGATTTTTGCAATTTTGTTTTTAGTAAAGCTTGGTAATATTTCAAAGTATCGAAAGAAAGAAACATATTTTGCAAAAAGTCATCGGAAAAGGCCTAAATTCAATTTCCTGAAATACCCCGACAAAAAGACAAATGAAAATTGCCCATAGCAACATTTATGTTAATCCATTCATGACATAAACAAATCCCTTGTGAATCCGAAGTTTCATTTCGGAGATACATACGTTGGAGAAAGGCATCTTCCTCTATTAACCTAGCTGGGGGATGGTAAAACAAAAAAGAATCGACCTGTTACTTCATCAGTCTCATTTAGAAGCTTCTTCCTACCACATGCTCGAATCTTGCAGAGATAAGTGAATGTTTTGATTTTTCTAAGATTCTTGAAATGGGCCAAAATGATCTTTTGTTTTTTATTGGAAAGCGTTTTCATATGTAGATCGCTTGAGGTTTTTCTATTTGCAAATACGCAAATACTCTTACCTCTTTCTGTTATCAAGAAAAAAATCTTTATAATAATAGTATTTGTTCATTTTGGTGCGACCTCTAGTGGTGAAATCTTGAAAGTTAAAAAACTGATTTTACTGGGTTTTGAGTCATATACCCAAAAAGAACACATCATGTTGGCCTCATTTCAACTTCTTTCAAAAATATAATTGCGATCGCTATACTGACGGATGCCTGTGGGTGGGAGTTTAATTATAACTGGATAGAAAAGCATGCTTATGGTGCCTAAACACGGTACTCCTAGGCCTTGTTGCCTTGCGTCAAAAAGATTACTAAACTAAGTAAATTATGCACTTTAAAATTTAAGTTGAAAAGCGTTACAAGGACTTTGCAATTATTATTATGATTGCCAGCTTGTAAGCAACAAGTCACATAAGGGTTAAAATCTTAACTCAAATTAAAGCTAGAACTTTTGAACAGAGTGTACACATGATAAGATTTTAGGTTTCATGCAGCAAAGCATTATTGTAAAAGCGCAATTTTTTAAATTTAATTTTTATTTAAAAACATACTTAGCATAACAGACAATAAAATTTGTTGTTGATAGATATTTCTAAGCCTTCATCATATTACATCTTTTTATTGACTTTCTTGTTACTCTTGTTATTCCCTGAACACCGTTAGTCTTTAATGATGATTAAAATCTAGAACTTTAGTTTCTTAGTATCCTAATCGATAAAATTCGACCTTTTACCTTAAGGAGGTAGTTGAATAAAGAAATAAGTTTTTTGGAATGGGCCCACTCTTCTAATAATAATAAGAAATTTGTTTGCCACGAATATTTACTGCATTTTTCTCTGGTTATGCTCAATTTTTTGATTTGAAAACCAACATAAATCATGTCGTATCATGTCTGTAAAGAAACGGTAATCACCAGAAGGTATCAAATGCATTTTCAGTTCCAATTTGTTTAATTAGTTCTGATGTGGCGTTTTATTGTTAAATATGTGGAAATTACCTTAGATTTAACTACGCGCATTTATGATTTGTTTCTTCTAGAAAGTAATTATTTAAAACAGATCATCAGCTTGAGTAAATGAATGTTACGCCTAATATTCCTCGTTTTTGTTATAAGTGCTCGAATTTAAAACTAAATTTCCGCAATTGATTAAACTCAACGCACTTGCGTCAGCAAAATGCACGTTTATTTAACAGCACTCCTGTTTTCTAGAAGCAATTTCACTTCTCTACCGTTGTTTCTGTGAATGCTTCAACATTTATGCTTACACTAAACATTAGTAAATCATGAATGCCACATAATAACTCAAGTATAATTAATTACTTCCTAGTATATACTACACCTAATCTTTTTTCGCCACGAGTTGTTTTACAGAGTGCGTACCGAACCCAGTTCCGGGTTTCATTAATCTGCAGACTTGTCA
This sequence comes from Ignelater luminosus, assembly GCA_011009095.1. NCBI lineage: Eukaryota > Metazoa > Arthropoda > Insecta > Coleoptera > Elateridae > Ignelater > Ignelater luminosus. Next base: position 37,951 of record VTPC01001502.1, read on the forward strand.
GAAATAAATCACCACGCAGCCACGCATCATCTGAGCTGCATCATTATGTTATTACCTTAAATGCAAATCTGAAATCAACGAACGACTCATGTAAATTACCCACAGGTACATGTTAGCTACAGTTAGATGAAATTTGTTTATTCACTCTTGATTGCACGCGTAGGCGGAGGTACTTGCTATTTACCAGACTATTTGCTATTTTTTTTCTTTGTTTTTCCTATCGATCGGTATAAATTTATCCTGCTGCCAAACTTTAAATCCACAAAAGTAACTTTTCATGTATTTCTATGCTGACCTGCACTGTCTAGTGATCCTTACGGTATCCTTTTAAAAGCTTCGCCTCTCCATTTTATTACATCCTGGACCAGGGCCTTTGGCAATTCGTAAGCGGCACAACAGGATACATTACTCGGGAAAGGTCGTAGTTCACAGTATGCATCTATTCAGTCCAGACAAATATTCGCCTATAAATCTAATCTGGGACTGTAGTTTTAGACTTGCAGTACTCGAGTGGTCCACAGCAAAATCAAATTTAACACGTCAACGTCTCAGTTTTGAGCTTTTGATCGTCGTCGTCGTCTGGCGAGCACAGTTTATGCAGTTACTTGCACCTGTCCCTTGTTATTTTCTCTCGAGTTCTACATGAGTCAGTTTGCACATGGAAATCTGGTGTTTTCTAGAAATATTGCTATATTTCTACAGAACGCTTCATTTGTGAATATTACATTAGTTCAAGTATTTATAAAAAGAAATGAAATCTTTACAGCAATAGAAGCAAAGATTCTCTTAATTCTGTTAATATATCAGTTATGAGATTTTCATAGTACTTTTTTTTATATTTCCAACGAAAACGAATAAAGTTTGACATAAAACTAGTGTGTCACGTTGTTGAAAATTAAACTTCTAATAGAAAATGTTTGAAAGGTTTTTAGATAGCTCTTCAAATAAGCAAGATGAAAGGAAAGGTTGTTTTTAGAAAACAAAATCAATGCCATTTCAGCATTAATATTAAGCCAGATACCCCCTAATGACAACCAACTTGACTCACCCATGTATCATTAAAAAGCTTTCAGTGGTACCAAAATCAAATAGCTGTTTATTTAAAAGAAATTCATGAGTACGCTCTATCCAGCAAAAAGTATCGCAAAAATATTTTTTTCTGATATAGTTTTCAATTTTATAAAATATGTTTCTCTTTCATTTTTTCAAAGTTTGTGTTTCAAAGTTTTCGTTTTCTGCGAATATCTACTAAGGTGTGGATTCTATTTAAGAAAACCAAAACACTAATGTACACATCTCCAAAGGCGACACGTTTTTTCTAACTTAATCGATTTTGTATAATCCCTTATTATTAAACCTTCACTCGGTTTATTAATGACATTTGTTGCAGTTTTCTATATGAAGTTGTGTTATACATAGGTCTACAAAAAAACACGAAAGAGTTTCTCCTTCTATAAAAGAAAAAGACCATGTAAGGTAACCTCGCATTACAAAATGTTTACCCTACAGAGGTAAGGTAGGTAAGGAGGTTATAACCACAATAAAAGAAGAATTAGACGACAAAACGTATTGAAAGCGATGCAAAAACTAATTTGAGCTGTTAATTGGTATATTACCACAGAGAAGGCGATTTATTTTGCATTTTTAATTTACTTTCTTTCTGAAAATCTTTGATTTCACCGAGGTTCGAACCAGGGACTATAATCGCTAATTTAATTACTACACTGAGTCGTCGAACCACTGAGCTATTGGGGCCGTCTACTTATATAGTTTTATACGTTATATATAAGTTGCATTTTCTCTAAGGGTTTGAGCTATCTTTTCTCTCTCCTTCTTCAGCGCTCCTTCTTTAGAGCATATTATCTTTGTTCTATTATACAGGCATCTTGCGACGCCCATTTTTACACTACATCTACCTGTGTGGGAAGTTTCCTGTATGTAAACTTGTCCCCGTCCCTTTGGACCAAGATGTCCAGGAACGGAGTTGTTGTTTATACTCTACTTCCATTGTAACTTTTATCGAAGGACCGAAGCATCCAGCTACGGAAACACAGTAAGGATTTGCGCCGTTTGTTGGTGGCTGCGTCGTAGTTCTTCGCGCAGTATTGGATGGGTTTTATTTCTAAGCTAGCCTGGCTTATCGGTTCTTCGGCTAGCGCTACGTATGTAGCCTCTTTCAGTTTTCTACGAGTTTTGTTCTACTTTTTGGCCACTACTTGTGCATTATCACATTGGATGTGGTGGTCTTCACCTCATACGTGTTCCACGATTCCCGATTTATCGGTTTCTCCTTTCTTGATGTTATTTTTGTATTCTTAAAGTCTCACCTGTAGGGGTCTGCCCGTTTCTCCTATGTATGCCCTGCCACATTCGCATGGAACGTTGCAGACACAGTTCTTTTTCTTCGTGTACCGGTCTTCAGTGCTGGATTTGGTTTTGGTAATCATTTCCTTAAGTGCCCGCGAGGATTTGAACGCCGTGCGTATATTGGACCTGTTTCCGATTTTTCGGTGTTGATCGGAGACGCCCGGTACATACGGGATGGCAGCTGTGCGTTGTCTTTCAGCTGCATTATCTCTGCCTGTTCTGTCCTCTTGTTTTGGTTGTTCTCGGACGTTAGGTTAACTGCTATAATATCAGGGTTCCCATTCAGTCTAAGGGTTTGAGCTATCTTTTCCCTCCCCTTCTTTAGGTCTCTTTTTTAGAGCAAATTATCTTCGTTCTACCACACAGGCATCTTGCGACGCTTATTTTTACACTTTTGTGATAGTTGGAGTCGCTGCAGGTATCTACCTGTGTGGGAAATTTCCTGTATGTGAACTTGTCCCCGTCCATTTGGACCAAGATGTTCAGGAACGGTAATTGTTGTTTATACTCTTCTCCCATTGTAAATTTTATCGAAGGGTCGTAATTATTGAGGGAGTATAGGAAGTTGTCAAGTTCTTCAGTTCCATGTAGCCATATCACAAAGGTGTTATTGACATACTTTAGCCACAATTTCGGCTTTGCTTGAGACTCAGATATTACCTCCTGCTCAAACTCCTCTTCCTAGATGTTGCACATAATTGGGGAAAGTGGTAAACTCACTGCCATACCAAACTCCTGCTGGTTAGAATTTGTTACCTAATTGGAAACATATCGTCTTGATACATATTGTAAGCAGCTCCATTATTGCGTCTACACTTAGGTTTGTTCGTACTTCCAGAATGCGGTCATTTTCCAGCCTTCTTCTAACGATATTCAGAGCCTCATCTGTTATGATGTTTGTGAATAGGCTGACTACATCGAAGCTAACCAGCGAACTAATCACAAGTCAAAAGTAAACAATATAAATATTTTGGATTAAGAATTAAAGTAAACTCGTAAACATACTATCTCAAAGCCCTTCCTCCGCCTCTTCGTGGCTTCGTTGGAGGCTGACGACTGTAATGTTGCCCTATCGTGCCTGCGGCGCTCACAATTTTTTAACCCTCTTGGAATGGAAGCGATCGGGATCATTTTTGTTTGCAGAATGTCGTGCTTGGTCCTCCAACACCACAAAATCGGTGACTGAAAGTTTGACATCTGTGAAAGAAGAAAAACAGATCGATGTATTACCGATTGTTTTAAATTATCAGTCCCTAACGCCAAAGCCCCATCTCGATAGAACCAGTCGATCCATAGATGCAGGACAAAAAAAAACAAAAACGATCGGTGATGTCCGATTGGCAGATTGCATAAATGCTTTTTCTTCACCACTCCTAGCGATTAAAGTCCCAACTCAACAGCACCAGCCGTTCCTAAGATACAGAATATCTGTCAACAAGAAAATCTCGCGTGACCAGACTGTTTAAAAGCCATCCCGTCACCACACCTAACCCACAAAGTCTCATCTCGATACGATTAGCCGTTCCTAAGATACAGAATATCAACCAAAGACACAAAAGACGATCGGTTTTGTCCTCATTTTCTGAAAGACATTCCCACACCACACCTAATGATCAAAGTCCCATTAATATAGGACCAACCATTCCTGAAATACAGGATATCCGTCAGAAACAATAAAAGACGGTCGGTGGGGCCGAGATCTTCCGAAAGACATTCCGTCACTACTCGCATCAATCCAAATGTGAATTCGATTACGCTAGCTTTTTGCGAGATATGGAAGATCAGTCAAAAAACAAAAAGAGAGGGCGATAGGATTTTGGCGTGCCGTTTGGACGCCCCTTGTTGGTCTCCGGTGCGAAACGAAAAAAGCCCCATGTCGATACGACAATTTGTTCCGAAGATGAGACATATCCCTTTTGGAGAAGAAATAAAATAGGTTCACCCCCCTGTTTCTGATTGCAAAACGTTTTCCGTTGGTTGAAAGCCTAAAAATGACCGGCTGTGACGCGCGATGGTGGAGCGACGCGGAGGCGAGGACGATGGAGAACAATGATCGACGACGATCGTTTCGTTTAGGAAAGCGAGAGATATCCTTGATATGCTTGCAGAGTTATAACATGAAAATACCCACTCAGGAAATCGAATAAAGTTCGTGCCGTCTTTGTCTTACACGGTGATTTGTATTTCCTTATCCTTGTTCCACTTCAAGGATTTTATATTTTTGAGCTTTTTATTAACAAATTTCATGCTAAACTTTAAACTTAATAACCTTTTTATTTATTAAACAATAAACGTGAAACTTTCATACTTCATAAGTAATGGCGCATTCTAGCAACTCATACTAAAACCGAATGAACCCACTTTCTTGTACGCCCACCAATAGCCTACAGTTTGGAAAAAATTTAGGAATAATTTCGAAATACCCTCTCTATAGCGAGGATGATATCGGCAAGCAAACAAATGTTTTGTAATCTGCAGCGAAACAATTTGTTCGGTTTTTTGAAACTTCCGACGTATCTAACGGCTAGCCTCCAGCGACGCTCGTTTGTTCACCCTTTGCGAAACCGCCGCCGCTCGGAAAAAGATACGGGCAGAAGCGAGAAAAGTGAGAAACCTTGCCTCTTCCAATATTATATATTTGGAAAAGGAACGTAGAAACAAATTACTTTAAATCAAAACAAAGCGACATTAGCAAAGAATAATTTAGAAATCTGCCAAGAGCAAACATTTAGTCAGCACAAACTATACCAGCAAAAATATTTCTAACAAAAAGATTAACAAGTAAGAAACATTCCAAGGTCACGAAAAAATTGACTGACCATTCAATGACTAATCCTGAAGAAGTCACAGATCTGTGTATCCAGTAGGCAAACTGCTAAAAGCTAAAATATAAAAATGCACAAACGTACGAGAAAATGTACATTTTTAATTATTTTTGTCCTTATTGTAAATAAAGTTACAACAAAAGGTAAGTCTTATTCATTACCAAAAAATCAAGAAATAACCTGCAGTGTAAACAGGTTAGCGTAATTTTGTTGCGATTAACCCTACGCAATGTTGAATTTGAGAATTAAGTTTAATAGTTGTTTATGCTTTAAGGACGTGCGAAGCACCAAATGCTACAATATCACAAGTGCCAGAAACTCTGGTTATGCCTGAGGTACATATAAAACTTTATATACGATTAAAGTTTTATTTTAGAACGTCTTGTTTTACGTTACGTTACATAAATAACTATTTTATAAAGTGAGATCGAGATTGTTGTCAAGACAATTGAACGCATGACTGCTAATCGTGAATTCCAATCGGACGACCGGACCAAGAGGTTGAATGGAAACTTGATCCTCTACGAAGCGAAAGCCCATCTGGAGTATGTCATCGTCGGCAATCTCAGAATCAAAACATTGATACGCACTTATGAATAAATGATAACCGGAACCTAAAAAACACTGGTTACCACCGGCTGCTATTTCACCGACACGACCGGTAAGTTGACGATGAGGCCAGTTGCCGGTTGGTTATGAAAAAGCCGCTAAATCGCAGAGCGTTATCTATAGCAAGCAGTAATCATTGGTTGTTTAAAGTTTCTGGGCGAGTTTTGTAGTATTCTAAGCGGCTATAGACCTCTACATTTATTTCGAAATGCAAGTTTGGAGTGTTCGAGTTGAACCCCGTAGGATTCCCTACGTCTATTTTATAGTCCAAGAGGACCCCCCGATAGACGTCTGCGAAAAACTCTCGAATGCAGGTCGTGACTGCCGCCAGTGACCGAGTTTTTGTAGATAGCTCGGTATTGTCCACCAGTAAAGATTTCAACTCTATCCGGATAAAGAAAACTCTCAAGTGACTTACCTCCAGAATTATTGAGGCTTTTGAAAAAATAATGCAGCAGAAACAAATAATCCAATAGCGGAATCACAAGGTTCAGTGCACATCAGTTTTATTCACACTAAGGCAGCCCAGAAATCATATTTCACCAGGTAAGACCCAGGCCCCCTGTACAAGCAAACTGTCGAACGCACTTTCTATTACCACAAAATCTAGCAAACGAATCCCTGTTTGAAGACAGGAAAGTGAGTGATTATAGTAACTAATCAACTGGGTTTTACAAAAATTGACAACAGTAAAATTTCTAGAATTTCGCCAGTAAGAGGGCGTCGCTGAAAGTGATTTGAAGTTATTGAAGGGATAAATGATAAAGGGAAAAGCAGAACTAACCAATTTTATTACAGCAAGTTGACAGAAAAAAGGATTACAGGCTTATTCAGAAACCAAATATATTTCAAAATAAAGAAAACAATAACAACTTTTATCGCTATAAGACGTTAAACATATAACAATGATTTGAACAAAGAAAACCTACAAAATGAATTGTAGATTCATGAATGATAAATGAAAAACCGGATAAATTGCTTTTAAAAAGGTTCTTATCACTAGCCAAAAGACAAGAAGCAAATAAGTTCACGTTAATTATCACTTAAGCAATAAGTATGAAACGCAAATACTCTTTCAAAAAACAATAAGAATAAACTGGAAAGTTCTATTATAGTATAGGTATCTTGTTCTAATACAGAAATGAACGTCAACCATTTTTAGAAGGACTTAATGAATTATGAAAGTTAAAGAACCAATTATCAGCCTGAAATCAAAGGACGGGGAAATTAATCACAAAACTCACGTTATGTAACGAGCAAAAAATGATCGTTACAACAGAAACTGATATTTGCTTTTAAAAGCTGTTCAGCATCACTTTTGGTAGCCTGTTGTCGCTAATAAATGATACTTACATCGACGAGAATTTTGATTTTTGTACTTTTTGTAAGTTTAAATGCCTGAGGCGTCGGAATTGAGAACGACGCAATAATAATCTTTCATTACGTGTAGTCACAACACATCACAGCATTGACATTATAATAAGACTATATTTCTTTTTACATTAAATTAACAATTAAAATAAGTCATTGAAAAATGTACATATATAAGAATCACACTCCATACTTATAAACACACACGGAAGTCCTACATAATATTAATTTAATTACGTAATAATATTTAATTTAAAGCATTTAAAGCAAACTTGTAATACTAAAATGATATTTTTATTGTATAGTACAAGATTACGCAATTTTCTCTTCACAATATCATCAAGTTAAGAGAGTCACTTTCCAGTACAAATGAAAACAGTTCAGTTTTCATTTGGACAGAAACAGTTAGCTTTAGGGTCGGCTTCAGGATTCAGGCAACTTCAAATCTTTCCGCTCTCTACCATTTTACATCAAGCAGTTGTGATATTTTTCAGTTGCTAATGGCACATATATATTGTCAAAATCGATCATGAAATCAAAGTTATACAAAAACATAAGAAAGTAACTACTGTTTTTATTTGTAATTCTACTCTTTTATGCACGAATCTCGCCCACTAATAAGTATATTTAAAAAATGTTTCTAAGATAAAACAACTCAACTATATTCAGTTTTACAAATAAAACAATTGATATTAGAGTCTTTTCGGCTAAGTGATGACGAGAATTTGAAGAGTCAAGGTATGGGGATGTGCAGGTTGTGCACTACACAAAGGCGCCTGATAAAGAAAGGCGCCAAATTGTGTTTTAAATAACAATGATAATAATATTAATACATAACAAAATACAGGGATATTTGGCAGGCGCATTCCTCAACAGAAATTAAGTTACTTTTCCTTATAACGTTTTTTCTTTTTTTCAATATTTTAAGAACGAGGTGAGGTATCGGAATGAAACTTTCTACATTCTTGGTACTCTAAGGTGTCTATTATTTTACCTTGTTTTTGTTTGATATCCTTATCACAGGTGGAACATTGGGGGGAGGCTCTTACATACCTCACTACTCTAAAGAAATTGTTATGCAAAAATTAAAAGCTTTTTCTGTTTTTGGAATCAACAACCGTATTGGCAAAGAAAGTCCTTCTTGCATTTTTCTGTAGAAGGCATCATTTTCAGGTAAAATCAAGTTTTTCAAGAGCCTCTCAAATTCAGCAGTATACGGTAAAGCCATATACATTATCTTAAAAACACAATACAATTAATAGCATTATCTTCATCGACGAAGATTAAACCCTTTTCGTCAGATAAAGTCATTTTCTAAAATATACCGTTTTGAAAACACAAAAGGTCAAATTTAACTTAGAATTTCTTGTTCTCACTTCTTTCTTTTCTTCAAAAAAGACATATGACGAAAAAAGCTTCATTTTTGTCGAGAAACTAAATGCAAATAGTTGCATCCTGCTTTTGAGATTACGTATGACCTTACCATTCAAGGGACTTTTTTGCCAGATCAATTGCTGATTTCAAAAATAGAAAGATTTCTTAGTTTTTTAGTGGCGTAACAATTTTTTTTGGTAGACATCTGTAACACTTGTTAAAAACCTTATTTCTTATTAAAAGGTTAGTACTTACCAAATAACTTAAACACTTATTAGAAACAATCCGGCTAATCATGACGCATCTCATTTTGGGTCGTGGGTGTCAGATAGTTTTAAAATTAAATTGGGATCTACCAACACTATGATAAGCCACAGGTTTGTTATTAAATCTCCATTTTAAACCCAACAAAAACACTAACAATAACAATAGACAACTTATCGATAATTTAAGTATGTTGGACGCCAGAGCTTTTATGGTTAAATTGGAAGAAAAATTAAAAATTCCAAAACAGACGTGGTAGTTATCAATAAGATATGAGACACAAAAAAATGATATACAATTTTATTCAATCAATATGTTTATCATTAACACACAAACAACACAAAATTGAATAAAAAGGAGAAGCCACTCTTCAACACGAGTGAAAAACCTTTTTAATTTTAAATAATCGTAACTAAATATAGGTGACGTTACCCTAGTTTAATTAACAAGTAGGTTAGCAAACAAATAAACATCAATAATAGCAACTTAATTATCAATAAACAAATAGACGTTCAAAACATTGAATATATGTATTGAATATATTTAATCATTAAACAAGTGGATGTCATTGATAGCAACTAATTGTCCAGAAATAAATGGATATCCACAACATTCAATATATTTAATTGTTAAAACAAGTGGATTTTAACAATAACCACTAATTCATCAAACAAAGAAAAACCAATAAATGTCACCAAATCGCAGCATAAGAACAAAATTTTTACCTTGTCGTATGAACAAATTTTAAAAGTAAACGTTAAAACAAAACACAGTTTAACTCACAGACATGTATTTTCTGGCTTTATCACATTCTCGTGAGGATCTACATTCAATGCTGTTTACTAGAGTTTTGATTATTGATCCAGTACCATTGTATACACCTTTGTAAGGTTATGAACGATATTACCTTGGTTGAATTTCTAGCTCAGATTGTCAGGAAATTTAAATTATTCTGGTTTTTGGTAAAAGTCGGGACTTTCACTTGAAGCAACTTCGCAACTATTAGTGGACCCACCCCTATAACGAATGCATTTAGGGAACCAGTCAGTAACTTCGGTTTTTCCAGGTTATAAACAACCATAATCCAAAGGCTAAAACAAAAATTCACAACTCTCGAAGAAACAAACTAACACAATATTTATGCAGACTCCGCTGAAGAAATCTAATTCTCATTGCAAAATTATTACCGCCAATATAACAACCAACCTGTTGATTGTGCAACTTTTTTGCAATGCCCTTCTCCCAGATGAAACCGGTAGGACCAAACTTAAGAAAAGTCCGCCAAATTCCAAAATTCAAGAAGAACTGAATTTACAAAATCAAATTGAATAGAAAATCGAAGGTTTACTATTGATTACTTGCTTTTTTAAATTAAATTAGAATTTCTAAAGAATTATCAAACACAACTAAAATACTTATACGGGAAAATAACAAATGTTCAAAAAATATTAAAATGGGACTGTTCAAGGGCACTTCATTCGGGGATTCCCCGAGAACAACTAAATTCGCATTTTCCTACAAAGAATGATTTTAAACAAAAAAAAAACAAAATCAAATTTTGAATTCAACAATAAATTATGGAAATTAACTTAAATAAGTCGAGAGTATGCACCCACATTATTTTATGACACTCTCGTACCAACTTAGAATAATGAAATCTTGACGGGATTTTAAGAAATTTAAATAATTTTATGGCGACGAGTAACGAATCGTTACACATCTTAGCGTAATAAGCATGTAGAAACTTTTATTCCAATCCTCTACTCGTTCTTGAAACATTGAGAAAACAAGAAGCTCTAAATGAAACTTTGACACTCTGTATTTTTGAAACGGCGTACTTTAGAGAAAAAAGCTATAGAGTAAAGTAGGAAGAATATGCCTGCTAAATATTTGCATTCATTTTCAAAATATCCTGTTGAAGTAAGTCGAACTTCTACGGGTGCTAATAAATAACACTGACAAACTGATAGGGCAAATTTCTGATGGTTACACAAGCATTTCTTTAAATGGAACCTAGTAATGGAGTTATCTCTTTTCAGAGTTGCATGCAGGCAACTACAGAAAACAACAATTAGGAAACATGCAAAGAAACAAACGAACGGATCTATTCAAAAAAAGAATTACAGTTTCTTTGTTTCGACCTTGTGCCTGAACGACCCCATCCGCTCGACCTGTCGCTTAAACGGGTGGCCCTCAATCGACTCACTCAAGATGGTTCCAAAAAACGTTTCCTGTAAAAGATTACCAAAAGTCTAACTTAGTTATTACACTTAGGGTATATTATTTTAATGCAAACAAGAGTAGTGGTCTGCGACAACCATCAATAGAGGTCACCTTTGTTTGCGGGCGGATCGACTGGTGTTCTTCCAATAGGCCAATATCAGGCTTTACCTTCCAGTAACTTTTTTGGAAAAGCTAACACCGATCGGACTACGCTCTCTCACCTCTGGTAGTAGCAGTCCATGCAAACACGGTTCTAGTTGCCCGGGCTCGGGATTCGCCCTTCAATAACCTCCTTACCCTCCTTTTGTAGTTTGTACATTATCGCTGTCGAACGGAACTGTTTTGGATTATGAACAACTGTTTGAATGTATTAGTAAGTTATCGTTTGTTCAGAATGATAACATAGTTATAATAGGTGACTTCAACTGTTCGGACTATTTTAAATATTTCTTTAATAACAATTTGAATCTTTCTACTGTCTCGTCTCAGAGTAGAGCTTTAATTAATTTTATAAATTTCCTTAATTTAGACCAAGTCAATTCTATTCTAAATGCTAATAACAGATTATTAGAACTGGTATTAACATCATTAAAAGCTTCTGTTAATAAGAGTGATGATCCACTAGTTCCAGAAGATGCTCACCATCCAGCTCTTCGTTGTACATTGGAAGTAATACGCAGAAAACAAGAACGTGCTCGCTTCAACAAGATCCACAATACAATTGCAGAAACTATTTTTTATTATATGAATTACTCCGTGAGGTAGACTGGTCAAATGTTACAAACTGTAATAACGTTAATGCTGCAGTTGGTAACTTTTGTGATATTTTTTACTCGGTATTAGACCGTACTATACCTAAAACAATTAAAAATGTCCTAAATATCCCACCTGGTTTGATAAAAACATTATCAAAAAATTGAAACTCAAGGAGAAAAATAGACAGAAATATAGATTGACTGGTGATCCCTCTTATTTAAATAGCTATAAGCAGCTTCCATCTGAAACAAGAATATTGATGTGTAACGCATATAGTTCTTACCTCACTTCTATTGAGCAGGAACTCCGTGAAAATCCTAAAGGGTTTTGAAACTTTGTGAACTCCAAGAAAAAGTCTTTGAGTTTTCCATTACCAATGACAGACTTCCATGAAAATTCACTAACGAATGGTACCGATATATCTAATGCCTTTGCTGTATTTTTCAGTGATAATTATTTAAATGAGGTGATAGATACAGATCAAGAGATTAAAAGTGGATTTTTTGATACTTTGTCTGTAGACAATATAATAGACGAAGATATCACTGATGCCATTCGTACTTTGAGTAATTCTCGCTCACTGGGTCCTGACAATATTCCAAGCTACGTTGTTAAAGGTTGCGCGGTTTTTCTAATTTCTCCCTTAAAGAAAATCTTTACCTTATTGTTACAATCTTCTACCTTCCTTATAGCGTGGAAAAATGTTGAAATTATTCCAATACACAAAAAGAGTTTAAAGGCAGATATAATAAATTACAGACCTATTGCCTTGTTAAGTGTTTTTTCCAAAGTATTTGAAATTTTTCTAAATAAGCACATTTGTCCTCACATTTTTAGACTAATATCGGATACAGCAAGGGTTTGTCGCTAAACGCTCAACCATCACCAACTTATTCACTTTTTCTCAGTACGTGTCAGAGGCTTTAGATGAAAGACAGCAGGTTGATATAATATACGCAGATTTCTCTAAAGCCTTTGACACGGTTAATTATACTTTACTTTAAAAAAAATTAGATGCTGTTGGGCTTAGCAATAATTTAATTTGCTTTTTCAAATGTTATTTGTCAAATAGAATCCAAGTTGTCTACTGTAATGGTTTTCAGTCTGACCCGTTCATACCTACCTCAGGTATACCTCAGGGGAGCATACTGGGACCACTTTTGTTCATTGTTTTTATAAATGACATTAATAATTCGCTCACCTATGCTCAGGCGCTTCTTTATGCGGACGACCTCAAGATATTCAGTACCGTCAAATTTCAAGCGGATTGTGGAAATATACAGAAGGGCATAAACCAAATTCTTAAATGGTTCGATGACAATAAAATACATTTTAATATTAGCAAATGTCACTGTATGACTATTACAAGAAAAGCTAATCCAATAGTCTTTAATTATCAAATGGGTAGTACTCTATTATGAAATGAGACTTTCAGCTATTAGACCACAGATGTCGCTAGGAGTATTTTAAAACTGTCCCAAATGTCTTATTTTTTTCGTCTGTCATCTGTCAACAATATTCAATTCATTGTTTGTGATGTTTCATACAACAACGCATTTTTTTCGCTCTTAAAAATGTCGAATTTCGTGCCTTCAAACTACGATTTGCGGACATCGTTGATTTTCTGTTATCAATTGAAGAAAAACGCTTCTCAAGCTCATCAAATGCTTATAGAAGCTTACGGTGGACATGCTCTAAGCAGAGCACAGTGCTTCAGGTGGTTTGAAAAATTCCGAAGTGGTGATTTTAGCGTGGAGAACGAGGAACGTGGCCGGCCACCGAAAAAGTTTGAGGACACCGAATTGCAAGCATTGTTGAATGAAGATGATGGTCAAACGCAAGAAATGATGGCAGAGCAGTTGGGAGTGACCCAAAAAACCATTTGCAAACGTTTGAAAGACATGGGCATGATTTTAAAGGTCGGAAGATGGGTGCCGCATGAACTGACTCAAAGGCAGCAAGAGAACCGAAAAACCACTTGTGAAATGCTGCTCTCCCGGTTCAAAAGGAAGTCGTTTTTGCATCGAATCGTTACGGGTGTATTTCTCCAATTTCAAGCGTAAACGATCGTATGGTCCGCCCGGCCACAAGCCAAAATCAACGGCCAAACCAAATCGCTTCGGCCGCAAGGCAATGCTGTGTGTTTTCTGGGATCAGCATGGTATGATTTGGTACGAGCTATTAAAACCAGGTGAAACAGTTGACGGTGCACGCTACCAACGACAATTGGCCGATTTGAACAGCGCTATACACCGAAAACGCCCAGAATATGCCGATCGGCGTCACAAAGTAATTTTTCTTGATGACAATGCACCACCACATCGAACAAGAGCGACCCGGGAATTGGTGGAGACGTACGATTGGGAACCGCTGGTGCATGCGGCTTACTCACCAGACTTGGCGCCTTCCGATTATCATTTGTTTGCATCGATGGGCCACGCACTTTCCGAGCAGCGCTTCAATTCTCACGAAGAAGCCAAAAAATGGCTCGATGATTGGTTTGCGGCCAAAGACGGCCAATTTTTTTGGCGCGGCATTCACAAATTGCCTGAGAGATGGGTAAAATGTGTCGCTAGCGATGGCTATTATTTTGAAGATTAAATTTGTAACCATTTTTTGTTAATAAACGTTTAAAATTGAAAAAAAAAGTCTCATTTCATAGGTATACACCTAATAAATAATGTAAATAGTATCACAGACTTGGGTATCAGCTTTGATACGGCTTTCCGGTTTAACTACCACTGTGATAATATGATCAACTCAGCGGCCAAACAACTTGGGTTTTTGGTTCGAAATACCAGGTCTTTTAATAATATTCAAACAGTGCTTACTCTTTACAATTCATTAGTAAGATCTAAATTAGAATATGGCGCTATCATTTGGAACCCTGTCTATGTGTCTCATAGTTTGCATATTGAAGATATTTAGAAGAAATTTTTAAAATACTGCCTATACCAATTTACTAACGTAGATAATCAGATAGACTATACCTCCATGTTAAATTACTTTTATATAGAGTCTCTAGCGACAAGACGAAGACGGCAAATTATTTTATTCCTTTACAAATTAATTATCTTATTGATCTACCGAATTTACTAGCGAAGTTTAATTTTCTTACGCCGGATATGCGAACACGTGATCATAACAGCTTCTTTTATAAATATCCTAGAACTAATCAAATGTTAAGTTCACCTATTATAACTATATCCAAGAATTACAACAATCTATGAAACGATATTTATTTATTTCGTCTCACGTACAAACAGTTCCGTGGTGCTCTTGTTGCTCCTCTTGATAACTGAGATCTTGATTTCATCTACATACTAACATTTTTTTAACTTGCCACTCTTAAGGTTGTTGCCGTTGAACTAAAGTAAAATAACTAAAATTTAGCGCTTTATTTCAATTCAACATTTGTTTCATAGTTTATATTGACGTTAATTTAGTTTAATTAGTAACTATATTTATGTATTAATATAGCATAAGCACATCTTAAATTATATTTATATTTATTAATGAATTCGTTAGTTGACATGTTTAAAATTTTCTTTTATTTATTTTGTTAATTATATTCCTTGTAAATAGATAGCGATTCTGTTGGGAATAAAGCTCTATTATTATTATTATTAACAAAGCCAAACATGAAAAAGGGCCGGGATTTGTTCTCTATTAACTACAATTTTTTGTATTAAAGCTTTTTTTAAAAAAAGAACTTCTGTTCGTATGATGCTCGTTTTGAAGAGTTACCTAAAAGCTTTGTAAACATTACATTACAAATTTAATTTGCAATAACAATACAATTAGTTCTATTGTCAAACTGTACTGTTTTTGCAAAAATATATTTTTTGATAAATTTATAGCAACTTATACATATTTGTAAAGTTCGAACAATAATTTTTCAGGGAAGTAATGGTCAACTAGGCATGCTATTACAAAAAGCAAATTGCATGGCATTCATCGAAAACAGTAAAAGCCGATAAAAAACTAAGTGTGTCATGTTATTGCAAATTAAATTTGTAATAGCTGAGCTTTTAGATAGCTTTTCAAACCAAAATTCAATTTTGCAATATTTAGGTCACATTTGAATTCGGAATAAAGAAGAAGAAGAGAAATTAATACAACCTTATGATGAATACAGAAAATATTTAATAAAGAACGAGAAGAAGCTAATAAAATTATAGTCATGGGAGATTGGAATGCAAGAGTAGGTGATGAATAACAGATAATTAGGGGAAATGGCTTGAAAATGATATACTTTTGCCTAATAAATGAGCTGATAATAGGAAATACGTGTTGGTATCAGAATCTAGAAAATAAATACACATTTGTGGCTGAAGAAAGAAACGCTAACAGTCTACTTTGCTTTTATAACATTTTTTCTAAAGTACACAGTTTTCGAAATACAGGGTGTCAAAGTTTTATTTAAAATCTCTTGTTTCCTTAATATTTCAAAAACGACATAAGATATCGGAATTCAATGTTGTACATGGTTTTTACTCCAAGGCGTCGACTATTTTAGGTAGTGCTTTAGTTGATGTCTTTGTTAAAAGCAAGGCATTCTACTCTAAATGAACTTGTTCTGCTACTGAAAAGTGTAAAGTAAAATTCAATTCACCAAAACCATTCATATATACTAAGGTCATACGTCATCTGAAAAACAGGATGCAATTATTTGCATTGCATTCTTCGACAAAAGTTTAGCTTTTTTGGTCATATAATTTTTTTAGAGGTACAGGGTATTAAATTTATTTTAATTTTTTAATTAAACTTTGACACTCTGTATCTCGAAAACACTGCAGTATATAGAAAGAAGTTATAGAACAAAAAAGACTTACTTTTTGTTAAGGAATGCTATGCAAATAGCTGCAGCCTGTTTTTGAGATGACGTATGGCCTTTACCACAGGCCGTTGAATTCGAGAAGTTTTGAAATGAGAATGGTGCGTTCTACGAAAAAGATGCAATAAGAATTGTTTTTTCCAAATCGATTGCCAATTCCAGAACTAAGAAAACTTTTTAATCTTTCAGTTGCGTAACAATTTTATTTACAGTACAAGGGTAGGGCCCTTCCAATGCCCCGCTTCTGATAAGGATATCAAACAAAAAACTATCTAAAATAGTAGATACCTTAGATAAACAAGCATGTAGAAAGTTTGAAATCGATTCTCATCTCGTTCTCGAAATATTAAGAAAATAAGAGATTTTAAATGAATCTTTGACACCCTGTATCTCGGAAACTATAGACTTGAGGAACAAAAATTATACACCGAAGTAGGCTTTATCTCTGTTGAGGAATGCGTCTGCCAAATATTTACTTATTTTTAAAACACCCTGTACATAAGACCTGAGGCAGAAAATATCAAATGTGAAAAGGTAAAAGAGGCACAAATAACACCACATCATAGATTAGTAAAAGCTAAATAGAAAGTACCAATTGTAATAAATACAGAAGAGTCAGAATACACTAAATGGCAGTTAATAAACTAAAAAGTAACAATAAAAAGAATGAATATAAAGAAGAGACGGGCAGTGAATTACAAAAATTAGAAGATGAAAAACTAAATTGGACATTGGAAGAAAGATGGAATAGTTTTAGAGAAGCATTATATAAGAAAACAACGAAAATATGTGCAATAAGAAAAACAATTACACCCACAAAAAGAACAAAATGGTGGAATACCGAAGTAAGAGAAACAGTAAAGGAACACAGCAAGATAAGGAAGAAGAATCAGAGGAGCTGGTAAAGATAGCGAAATAATATAAATGGGAAGAATCCGTACAAGAAGTAGAAGAAACCTACAAGTTAAACAAACGAGCTTCCTGGGCCCGAACTAAGAGAATGGGAGGACATCAGAGAAAGTAAATACGAGCAGTAAAGGATAAAAACAACTAGGTTAAGACAGATAAAGCAGAGGTACTTAATACATGGAGAGAAATTTAAAGAAGACGAAAACAATGAGAAAACAGAAACTGAAAACAAACCAAGAAGGAGAAAATAATCAAGTAGAAGGCATTACAGTAAAAGAAGTAAAAATAGAGAAAATGAAAATAACGGTTAATACAGATAAAAGCAAAACAATGATAATAAATGAGAAACTAAGAAATGGATCATCATATGAATATCGAGCAAGTGCAATAACAGAAAATGGAAGCGCAAAATTGAAACAGAGTTTATTTTGCTCTAAATAAGTTCCATACTAAGAAAGAAAGAAATAGATTAGAAAGTTAAGTTAAAACTATACAATGCAGTCACGATACTTATTTAGTAAGAACTAGGTTATCCAAAAGAAAAATGAAAGCGAAGCGAAATAACCGCGATAAAAATGAAACATCTCCGGAAAATAGCTGGAAAAACAAAAAGGGATAAGATACAAAATAAAACAATAAGAGAGATAGTAGACTAAGAACCGTTATTACAAAAAATGGAAAAAAGGCAACTGAACTGGTACGGACATATTATGGGAATGCACCCGGACAGGACAACCAGAAAGGTGTTAGAAACTAAAAGACTAAGAAAAAGGAAAAGGGGAAGACCAAGGAAGACATGAATGGGACAAATTATAAAAAGCGAAAGGAAAAAGCAAAAGAAGAAGAAGAAGAAGAAGAAGAATTCAGGATAAAAAAGTAGCCAGTGGCGATGATCACCAAAAACCGTTTATCTCTATCATCAATACTAAGCCCCGATATCTGATAATGACAACCAACTCCATCTTCCCCTGTATGTAATAATATCTTTAACTTTCCTTTTTTGTTTTCCGTAAACGGTAAGTATTACAGGGCAGTGCTTGCGGGTCTAAGACACAAAATAATGAAGTGATGTTAGTGATCTTAAGAAAATTCGACCAAGCTTACGAAAATCTTCGATTTCAAAAGAGAAGTGAGATTATATTTAATTTATTTAACCTTTTTCTAAATTAGGCTAACAATATTAACAAAGAATACGAAATAGAAAAATGCAGTAGCAATACGATAAAAACCTAATCAAGATGGTGCCTCAGGAGGTTTAAAATTTTTTCTTTCAAATGAAACAAGATCTCTCTTAAAGACTGAACAAACCATGACTATTTTCATCCTCCTTTTAGACTAGAATAGACGTTGGTGTTCTAGAGTTTTAGACATAACGAAAAAGAACACTTAGTAAAATAAACTTCCTGTTGAAGTAACTTAACTTACTCGACCACCTCGATCAGTAAACCCAGGTAATCTAAAAAGTCTGAACAGGAAGGAATTGTATGTCGATATGTACGGTATACAACGTGATTCTCCAAAACTAAGCAAACGAAGTCTTGCTTTGCTGCACATTACACGTTTATTAGCATACTGAAAGGGAATACAGCGATGCTGTAGTGATCTTCATAAAGTGAAAAAGTGTTTCAAAACTCACGAAAGCCTTGAAGGTCGGCTCACAATCAACTACTCGATTTAGTAAGCCAGCGCAATAAAGAGACAACGGTACCTTATAAGCAAATCATAAAAACATGACAAAACAAGACACATTTTAGGATTCCAGGTAATCCTTAAGAAAATAAATGCCATAAGAAATACACTCAAGAATCATACACTAATTCTGTTTTGTTACAGAAAGTTTTGCTTTTTGAGTCTATCTTTTTCTTTTGTGGTCAAGTTGAATGATGACACGTGCAAAATATTAAGTAGATACCTGGGTCCGGATTTGCCTGAAAATGTATTTTTAATGCTATTATACAATCTTCCTCCCACTACTATTCCTTGTATAATTTCTTGATTTAATTTTCCATCTTGATATGATTGTTTCTAAACATTTAAATTCTTGTACTTGTAAGTTTTCTCTTCCTAATTGAATGTTATGTGATTGTTGCTTATATCCGAGTATCGTGGTCTGTGCTTTCTCTTTATTAATTTTCATGTTTCTTTTTCCACTGGTTTTCTGAATATTTTCATGTTGTTTTTGGAGGGTTTCTTTGTCTTTATTTATAACCACCATATCGTTAGCGTATCAGATTTTGGTAATTTCCACCTCTAACAATCTACTTTTTCTCTTTTGCTGCTTCATCTAGCACCAAAGGAAACAAGTGGATTTGGAATGTAGCTCTGTCTGACTCCTTGTCTTGTCTCGAATGTTTCCATTAGTTTTTTGTAGTTTTATACAGGCTTTGTGTTCCTCTTATTAGTGTTTCGAATGTTTCCCTGTTATTAAAGTTTTCCATATATCTGCTCTTTTGACTTTATCAATGCCTTTTCTACGTCTGTAAGGCTCATGTGTACATTATTTTATTCTTTTATTGCTTTTTCCCCTATCTGCCTCATTATAAGCATTGTGTCGTTGACTCCTCTGTTTGGTCTAAAGCCAAATTGCATTTCCTCAAGTGTTTCTTCTACTTTGTCCCTTAGTCTTCTCTCTAGTATTCAGGCATAATTTTTCGCAATGGTGCTGGTTAATGCGATCCCTTTTCAGCTCTTACATGTTTTATTATCTCACTTTTGAATACACTTAAGTGTAATTATGCCAACTTTCTGTTCCTTTTAGTGCTAGATTCATAATTTCCTTTAGTCGATGTACGAACAATTCTGGTACAGCTTTCGTCATGTCTGCAGTTTTTTACCTTGCTCGGGAGCTTTTCCTAACTTAATTTTCTTAACTGCCTCTTACGGCTATTTTTTCTTCTTCTGATATTTCTATTTATTGTTCGGTGGCCATGTTAGTGTTTTCTTTGTGATCATTGTAACTTGTTTTTTCACCTTCAAGTAAATCCTTGAAATATTGGCTCCATCTCTCCAGGATCTTTCATTTTACTGTTATGACATTTCCTTCTTTGTCTTTGATGTTTATTATGGTGTTGATCTTTTTTTTTGTATTCTATAGGGTCCCAAAGAACAGTTTTTGGTTTTCGTTGTACACGTTTTTCATTTTCTTTCCAAGTTCTGTTCATACTTTCCCTTTTACTTCTCTGATAATTTTTGTTTTACTTGATTTCTGTCTTTCTTTTATTCTTTGTAGTCTGTTAGCTTTTTTGTACCTAAATGCTTTTTTCTTCCTTCTTACTACTGTTCTTACCTGTTCTGTCCATCATCTAGTTTTTTTTTCAAATGTCTATTTACTAATGTAGTTATACCACATGATATATCTGGAACCGTTAGTACGGCTCTTTTGAGTTCACTCTATTCGTTCTCTACGTTATTACCTTCGTTGTTGTCCTCGCATATCTTTTGGAATTTTTATTTTACCCCTTCTTTTCTTAAGTTGTAGCAATTAATTTTTGTATTAACCATCCTTCTTTTTTTGTTTATTGTGTTGGTCTTTTCTTGTTTGAATTTCATTTCCACGAAGGAGTGATCGCTCCCTATTTCTGGACCTCGTCTCACTCTGATATCTTTTACTTTATGCCAAGCTTTTTTATCTATTAGGCTATATCGAGTTTTATATAGCAATAAAGATTAGAGAAATGTTTTTTATGCAACCACAGCCAATTACGGTTTCCATTTAAACAAAATGACAAGTTCTTTAAAAAAGTTGGATTCGACTATCTTAAATTAAGTACAATTTTTGCTTTACACTTTTTCTGCTTAACCAGTAAAGAAATTGGGAAAATTCAGTTTTTTAAAAAATATTTAGAAATACATGAACTATTGCAGTAGTTTCCGTGATCCGTATAATATATATCAAGAAAACAATCACCCTGTATTACACTTAGCACATTGTTTAGGATTGTTTTGGTTGATAGAAATGGAGGCTACAATAATCAATTTGGGAATCAGAAGAGTAAATTTATTAGGAGACTTCCTTCTCATAATTTTTTGCTTTAGAAACGAACGCGATTATTATTACAAGTGCTGGGACATCCTCTACATATCCGGTTCTATATATCAAACAGAAAAATTAATAAGAGCCAATTTCCTAACGAATTATTTATGTACGTTCCATATAATTTCCTATTTTAACTACCATTTTTTGTTTCGCTGCTATAGTAAACCAAATAAATATCAAGAATTGAAATTTCCTGCCACTATTCCAAAATTAAGGTTTAAACGTCTACAACCTTTATGATATTGTTACTATTCCCATACAACGGACATGTGTACCTTTCAGCTGGTTATGAATTGCTTCCGTTATGTTTTCTAATATGACAACTTGAACATTTTTTAGAGCACTTGTTATGCTATGCAGATATTTTTGGATCTAATTTTTGTACTCGCACGGCAATTAAACATACCTTCTGGTAATAGATTCGTATTGCGTTTCAGATTATTTTTAATAGCTATTACAAGTTTTTGCCTTTCTTAGTGATATCATAGCACAGCAGATATTCCAAGAATATTAAATGCTTATTCATTTTTACTCGAGAATAAATTTTCTAGGCGCCAACGGGATTGTTATTAGCTGCTAATTATCATCGAATATAATCAATACAGTAATAAAGTATGAACACAAAAAAGTGCCTACGGCAAAATGAAGCATTAGTAATTGCGTTTTATATATTACTACTGAAATGATTCCGCATTTTTCCTTTTTTTCCCATTCTGTTATAATCACGCATCCACATCTGCAATTAATCGCGTAGACTTAATGAGTTTGAAATAACTGCTTGCGTTATATACACTTTTTAAAGATAAAACCGTGTTGTCATACTTCTTATGTGTGTGCAATTATTTCACTTTCTGCCCGCCTTAAAATAACTGCAAATTAGTACTTACAAATTCATGCATAAACTGGAATGATATACGATCTCAATTTATCATAGTTTTTATACAGGAATTCTAGTTTTGTGTTCATAAAAATTCTACCAACATCGCCAATTATCAACTTTTATTGCCTTTTAAGTGTTTGTTTAATTATGGCAACGTATCATTTAGCAATATTACTTAACTAAAAGCGTAACTTGTAACATTTATTTGTCAAAATGTAAGCTTAACTGACTTCAGCGACTGACTATATATTTCCTAAAATTATTAACAGTAACAATCCTCAGGTTTTAGACAAAGATGTGAATCTTCTGTACAGTACACATTGGCTGGATATTGATGATAGTGAAAAACGGCTTTCGTGACCATAAACTACCGTCTTTTTTATCCTGTAACCAAATGTAAAAAAAATTGAATATCACTGGTCGGCTGAAGTGGCGGTCTTATCGCTTGCCATAGTAATAAACAGCGAAAAATTGACTGGGACAGCGAAGACCACGAGACAGCAGGAAAAGGGGTCGGAAAGGAGAAGAAGACGAAATCTTCAATAAAAGTAAAAGAATTCAAAGAACGCCATCTAAAAACCAACAAAAAGACGAGGGAAAACTAGATAAATTAATCCAAATGATGCAAGATTTAACATCGTGAACAACAGATATAGCTACAGAAATTAAAGAAAAGAGAGGAATAAAAGGAACACAAAAAGGAAATCCAAAAATTAAGGGAAAAACTAAAAGAAGTAAACCAGGACAAACATGAAATACAAAAATAAAACACGAAAATCAGGGACGAACTAAGGGATGTTCAAACTAGGATGGAATACCTGGAAAAAGAGGCAAAAGCAAAAAAGCTTAAAAATAGACACAAATGACCCTAAAAGTTTCAAAGAAACCATGGAAACTTTCATACAGAAATAAATCGGGAAATAGAACATGTTTGGTAAAACCAGGAAGCAAGGTAGATAAAAACGAGATAACGCAAAACAAAAAGAAACTGAGACTGATTAAACATAAACAAGTATATAATATAAACAACGATCTAACAAAAGAAGAGATGAGTATACAACGCAAAATCCGAAATAGAGCAAAAGCAGAAATAAGCAAGGGCAACCAAGTTAAAACCGGATACCAACAGATTACTATACAGGGGCAAATATGAAAATGGAACAAAGACAAGCACATCATAGAAGAAATTCCAAAAAACTACCAAAATACATCGCTATAAAACCGACGTAAAGAACGAAAACAGAGAAAGAGGTGGTGAAACGGGCAACGAACAAGGACAACGAATCAAATATGCTGCAGAAAAGCAAGTAAATATAATAGGAGACAAATTTAAATTCCTTCTGGGCTGCTGGAACGTCCAAACAATGACCGAAATAAGCAAAGCCCAACAGATCTCAAGAGAAATGACAAAGTACAAGTTTAAAATACTCGGGCTAGCGAAACTAGGTGAAATGGAATAGGAAATGCAACACTTGCAAATGGAAATCAAATACTCGACTCAGGATAGGAAGACGAGACCGCAAAAAAAAGAAAGGGGAATAGCTATTATGATAGACAAATAAATTAAAAAAAGCTTACTGGAATGGGAAGGCATAGCAGAAAGAATAATATGGGCACGGTTTAAAGAGAAATATAGAAATATAACCATTATAAACGTCTACTGTCCTATAAATGATAAAGACGATCAAACTAAAGATACCTTTTATGAGGAACTCCTAGCAAACTGGGAGATTATACAACGGAAACAACCGAGGGACATAAATTATTAATGGGCGATCTACATGCAAAAGTGGACAAAGACAATGAAGGCAAGGAAAACATCATAGGAAAAATTAACGAAAATGGCCATAAATTAGTAGACTTCTGCTTGACAAATAATTTAGTTATTGTGGATACCTTATTCAAACACAATGACAATACAAAGCAACTTGGATATTGTCTAGAGGTATCTATAAAAACCAAATTGCCATGTAATGATTGAAAGAATATGGAGGAACTCCTTACAAGATACAAGAGTCGTGAGGGGTGCAGATGTAGGAACAGACCATTAACTTCTTAGAGCCAAAATAAAAATAAGCTTGAAGAGCAACATCATCCTACCGGTACGCACGAAATTTAATGTTGCCAAATTAAAAGAGAATGAAGAAATACTGGGAGAGTATAAGAAGAACATGCAAAATAATATCGGAGAAATTAACCCACTTAGAAACCTTTTGGTGGAGAACATTTGGTTTTCAAAGACGCAGTAGAGAAAAGCGCAAAGGAAACAATTTGACACAAAGTCGAAAAACAGAAACCATGGATAACAAGCGCTACATTGAATACAATCGAAGAGAGGAGAAGAATAAAAATGAAATGGTTGAATACAGAAGACAAAAAACCAAGTACATAGAGAATATTGAAATAAAATAAGAGAAGTAAAAAAGAGGGCTAGAAAAGACAAAAGAAACTACCTTGAAAACCTGTTAGAAGAAGCAGAGAAAGCAGCTCAAAACAAGAGATATAAAATACCTACACAAAATAACAAAAGAAATTACGGGGAAAAGAACCAAACATATAGAATACAAATAGAGTACAATGAGCAAAAGGAGAAATACTCAAAAGCAAATGCGACATCATAAAAAGATGGACAGAATACTTTGCTGAAATGTACAAGAAGAAAGAAACAAGAGATATAGACGAACTAGAAAGAAGCGAGCCGCTAAACAAACGAAGACGAAATTACAACGAAGGAAATCCAGGAAGCAATTGACAGTATGAAGAATGGTAAAATCGCAGGCATGGATGATATCCCCATAGAACTTATCAAAGCAGACAAGAAAAGATCTATAGAGATTCTACACATCCTCATGAACAAGATCTGGAATACAGAAACGATACCAGAGGATTGGTCGCAAGGAATAATTATAAAAATTCCAAAAAAAGGATACCTCGCACTATGCGAAAACTCAAGACCAATAACCCTTACATGCATGGCTAGTAAAATAATGTGTAAAATAATATTAAACACAACGAAAAGTGCGGTAGACCAGAGACTAAAGGAAAATCAAACAGGCTTCCGAGCAAGGCGCTCATGCGTAGATCAAATATAAACATTGAGCATAATACTCGAACAAACAAAAGAAATAGGGGAAAGCATCTCCATCACCTTTATAGATTTCGAGAAGGCATTTGACTCAGTAACGAGGGAGAGCAGGTGGAAAATTCTAGACGCATATGGACTACCAAAAAAAAAATAATAAAAATTATGTATGAAAACTTTTCAGCAAAAGTAGAGCGTGCACGGAAACTGTCCGGAAAAATATGATTAACACGGGAGTTAAACAAGAGTGCGTCTAATCTCCAACTCTATTCCTAATCATCATAGACTGGATGATGGACAATACAAGAAATAATATATCTCGAATAAATTGGGGTACATTTAACAAATGTGAAAACCTCGAGTGAGAGAGACTTAACAGAGGTAGCAGAGCAAATTGGTCTTAAAATAAATGAGAAGAAGATCCTAAAAGACGGAGAAGAGGATGGAAGAAGTATAAGCATAGAGCATAAAAATATTGAAGAAGTTGAAGAATTCTGTTACCTAGGATAAAACGAGAGGCTCTCAAAGAGACATAAGAAGGAGAATAGAGCAAGCCCCAAAAGTCGTTTAATATGCTGAGCAAAATATGGAGATCAAAAAAAATTACAGTTAAAACAAAATTACATTTATTTCGATCCAGTGTCAAGAGGGTATTACTGTACGGTGCAAATAAACAAAGTATACGAATATATTCTGTCCCGATAAATAACAAATTTAAGGTTATGGGAGATATCGAACGAAGAAAGAATAGAGATAACAGTTAGACACAGAAACTGGGAGTCGATTGGGCATACATTAAGAAAACCACACAATAACTTAACTAGACAGGCACTAGATTTCAACGCGTAGAAGGAAAACAGAAGAAAGAAACCTTTCCAGGAAAATACAGCAACTGAACATGTTATGGGGCGAGATAAAATATCAGCTCAAAACCGACAAAAGTGGAAGGAATTAGCCAAAAATATACGGAGAACGGACTCCACTCAAAATGAGTAGAAGTTGCCGCTCTACCATCTAGCACGGCAAATGAAACACCCTTCTGGGTGCCCTTTACTCCTAATGGACCTACAGGTCGAAGAGAGAGAGAGAGAGATTCTTAAAGTCAGTTTCACACAACATAGGTAAAAACCTTTGGCAAATACACAAAGTCATTACTTCAGCTTATTATTGCATAAACAAATGGCAAATAACATCTTCCCGATAAAATGGAAAGAAGCAAGGCTACATCTGATTGAGAAGTCAATTAAACAAGGTGACTGTAAGGCTTATAGGCCTATATGTATTTTAAGCAGTATCGCCAAACTATTTGAGCATATTCTGTGTGGGAGAATAAGGAAAGCACTTGAAGTAGGACGAGTTCAACTCAGCGAGAGGCCAGTACGGCTTCCGCAAGGGGAAAAGCACAATCGACGCTTTGGAAGAAGTGAGAAAGATTTCCAAAGAAGTAAACTCCGGGAATCTGAGAACAAGAGACTTTGGATTAATGATCACCGTTGACATCAAGAACGCCTTTAACTCGGCCCCATGGGACAGGATAATAAAGGAGCTAATTAACAGGAATATTCCGAGAGATCTGGTGAAAATGATATGCATCTACTTCACGGATAGACGCCTACTTCACGAAGAGACACTTAACCGTAGGAGACAACCAGAAAGTTAAGGTATCTAGGGCAGTCCCACAGGGCTCTATAGTAGATCGCCTTCTCTGGATATCTTTTGCGACAATGTCCTCTTATTGGAGCAACCAAGTAGAGTGACAATCATAGGTTACGCGGACGACGTGGCGCTTCTGATTAGAGGCAGAAATGAGGAACAACTAGGAGTGAGGGCAAGCATAGCGCTACAATGACTCAACAACTAGTTAGAACGCAATAACTGGACCTCGCGCCACAAAATACCAAGGCAGTAATATTAGTTTGGCGTAACTTCATTAAAGAATTAACTGTGGAGATCGAAGAGGTAAGAGTGACGACCATTGAGACCCTAAAATACCTGGGAGTATAGGTTAGAAGAAACTCTAAATGGGCATGGCATATCAAAATAATCATGGAAAAAGCGGAGAGGACCGCGAATAAACTCAGCAGATTAATGTCAAATAGCAGAGATATCTGAGAAAAAACAGATGTGGCATGCTCCATCATACTTTATGCAGTCCCAATATGGAGGAAGATATTAAAATACAGAACTATGTTGGAAGATATTCAACGTGCACTGATGATTAGGATAGAACAATCCTGCAAGACAGTTTCTACTGAGGCTCTGCAGGAAATCACAAGATCGATCCTCATCGATCTATTTGTAAAGGAAAGCATGAGAATACAAAACAGGGAGTAACCAAGACCGAATAAAAAACAAATGCGGACTGAAACATTAACAGAGTGACAGGAGAGGTGCAGTATAAATACTGGGAAAGCACGATGGACAAAACTCTTAATTCCAAACATTAGAGACTCGTGCAGCCGAAAGAATGGGGACGTAAGCTCTTACCTGTCCCAATTTCTGACAGGCCATGGGTACTTCCAAGATTTCGTGCACGGTATCAAAAAGGAAGAGACTAACACGTGTTGATACTACCAGGACGAAGAGGGTGTAGAGCACACGTTATTTGTTTGCCCAAAATGGGAAAGGAAAAGAACGGGGTGCGAACTAGATATTGGTACGGAGCTAAACAAGCACACAATAGTGTCAGAAATGTTAGCAGGAAGGAGACCTAGGAAAAGTGGCCTTATATATATATATATATATATATATATATACAAGATATTATGATCATCAAACAAGAAGATGAACGCTTGAGAAGAAACAAATCATAGAGCTGAAGCCTTAACCGTGATTAAATGTTAAACCGCATGGGTGCCAGTTAAAGTGAAAGTAGATCAAATACCCGGTCCACCATGGACGTTTCCTGGGGACCACTTGTTTGGTCAGTGCATTATGTACGCCAACTACTCCCCAAAAAAAAGAAGGTAAAAACTTTGATTAATTCAATCGTTAAAAAATTGATTTACTTAAACCCATTCAGTAACGTAAAACACGGATTAATATAAACTATTTAGTTAGTAGAGAAAATGAAAGTCAAAGAAACTTTATTTGCAGTTATCAGGTCTGTTTAATTATAAAAATGCCGATCTTTCTGGGATGTGACACCAACTCTTTCTGTTAATGGAATTTAAAGTTAACATTCGCTAGAGACAATTTATTACTTCTTTTTTCTATTTCTCTCTGAGATTACTATTTTTATCAATTAATTATCTAAAAATCTTAATTCGAATAAAAACAGTATAAGCAGGGTCGAAAACCAACAGTTACATTTTTAATCCACGTTGTGGGTTAAGTCAGCAGTTGCGTATTCAAAAATTCGGGCGGTCAACTGTGATATCCCCACTTGGTATTAATCAATAACCTTTGTATTGTGCTTTCTATTGTATTGTTTTTCCTGATTTCTTTATGATTTTCGTATTGAATTTGTAAGATAAACTTAAAATATCTTTATAAAAAAACTATTTAAGTTTATTACTAAAGGACTTGGGACTT
The DNA here is from genome assembly GCA_011009095.1 of Ignelater luminosus. Taxonomy (NCBI): domain Eukaryota; kingdom Metazoa; phylum Arthropoda; class Insecta; order Coleoptera; family Elateridae; genus Ignelater; species Ignelater luminosus. The sequence goes on from VTPC01001502.1 coordinate 67,018, forward strand.
GGCTCGTTTTTTGGCGAATCGGAATCCATATTGGACTTGTGTATTTCACAATCCAATAATTCTATTTCCTGAAACATGAAGACTGAATTATTATTTTAACCGAGTTCTTTTTGTAATTTTTGTGTTAATCCGTCCTTCAACCATATTCGTCACGAATGGCGGATAACTACGTGTGCGAAACTAGTATCAGATAATTAGCATGTGAGAGCACTGATTAATTATTGTTTTAATTTTTGCATTTACGATTTTGTGCTAGACGTTTTATTATTTTTTTATTTTGTATTAAAAGATTGTTTTTAGATAATTAATACTAATCTGTTATCACTATTAGACAGTTCACATGATGATTTTAACTACTATGCCATGGCAAAATCCCAATGAGTAATAATGAATGTTTTAAACATTATCAACACGTTGTATAATTACCGTCATATTTTCCAACCACTCCAGATAATTCAAATTAATTACCCAGTATATGTTTATATCAACAAGACTTGTATTAGAACAGTAACGAAATGTCTGGCTGTCGCCATGGCTATGAGAGATTTCTATAACGATTAAGATTCTTGTGACAGTTATAAGACATTTTTCTTATTCTTGTGGATATTTTCAGTTGCAGACCGAAAATCTTGCGACAACAAGTCTACGTCAACAAGGTTTTGTCGATTTAAATTGAACATACCAATGACCTTTCTCTTGCGTCGCTCGGAAGCTGTTAACTTGTTTATTATCGAGCCCACCTTGTTTTGGAGAAATATTTATAGAAACAGTAGGAAACCAAGTTTAATAATTAAACTTAAAATCTTATCATTTTAATAAGTAACAAACTAACAACACGACTTATGTATATTATCCATCCATGCATAAAATAATGCTTTTGTTTTAAACCGACATTGCAACTTAATGAGAAGCTGATATCTCAACCTTCACATTTTTGTATACAACTAAATAGTGTTAAAAAGTGCTCTAACTCGATAACTAGAACCTCTTGTCGAAATTTATTGATGTGTTTTAGAAACATCCGCGTAGTTTCTGGTAACTCGTTAATTAACGACCGGAAGAATGTTTATGGTAAATGAGATTATTAACCGTGAAAATTTCTACTTGGCAATTTGAAACTGAAAAGTTGCTTTTTTGAATTTCATATGAACACTTGTAAACCAAATGTCTTCATTGTATTTGTTGCGTAGTATAATTTGTTAATAATTACGAGCCAAGCCGACTAATAATTACCTTCCACTTTGCTTTCTGATTAAACTACATAATTTTCTTTTATAATAATACATTTACGTACAAATTAAATTATAGTATGAGTTACTGCTTTAGTGCGTTTCTAGTTTCTAAAATAATAAACTAGTTTTCTTTTGCTTACTCGCAATAGTAAATAAAGCAGTTGGGAATCGCGAAGCGCAAATACACACACACACACACAAAGTTAAACAGAAATTTTTATTGCTACCGCGTTTTATTATTATAGTTGTTTTATGGTTTATAATACACTTACAATTAAACGCATTTACATTATTTACATTATTTTATGGGAAGATATATAATAACGTTCGTTATTATTATGATGTGAACTGCAATGGAAAGCTTAAAAATGTTAGATTAAGACTACCACGAACATTAGTTTTTGTTTTATGAATTGTAGCTATGTAGGTATGTACATAATTTAAATTTTTTTTTATCCTAATAAAGAACAACCAGTTTTAGATGGAAACGTGTGAACAAAATACGATAGCAATTATTTCTTACTTAAAGTACAACTTATAGTCCGATGGCCGTCACAGTAAAACTGATCAATGTTTTCATTGATCTTAGTCATACAAGTTGCAGATCACGTACTTGTGACAAAGTGGACTGCATTCTTCACAATCACTTCCACATCCGAGCTGGTATTAAAATTCTAGTCACTTATAGCTTATAGCTTGTCATATTGACACATTATCACATCCCATAATACCAACGTGACTTTTTGTCTGCGTTTAAATGAATTTCTGCTTTCTAATTGGATTTATTATAAAGATTTATGTCTGTTTTTCTTATTCTTTAAATTCTCACTGGTAATCTTTGTTGAATTTGCTTATAGTTTACTGTATTGTTAAACTGTCGTGGCTGTAGTTTGATACTCATAAAGGAAAATAGTGTAATTTCCATGTTATTAAACACCTCCACTTTTAAATACCAGAATTGTTATTTACGTAACAAATCAGGAAAGTGATACTTTACTGGTTACATACAAGATTTTTCTAACATCATTTTCTATGCAGAAATTACAAAATTGTTTGAATTTTTTGTTAAGAATCGTGTGGCCTGTGTCTACGTATCCAAGGCGACAAATTGTAATTTGTTTGAGAATCTTTCAAAGGTGTACTATTGGTTGTAATTGAACAAAACACAAATAAAAGTCGAATTTTGTTTTAGTTTCCGTGGATACCAAGTAAACACAGTGCCCAATGTTACACCTTATTGAGATTGTACGCGATTAATGGTTAAGTACATTTTAAAAAATATTTTCCTAGTTTATAAAAGTAGATCTGAGTGTATTGTTTTGTGGATGAACACGAGGTTTGCTCAAAATTCACCAAAATATATAATATAGAGGTGTGATCAAAAAATAACGGGAATTTTCGTTTTTCTTAAAGGATCTTTATTTATTAATCAACATCAATTTTGTCCCCTTCAAAGTAATTTCCCTCAGATATAATACACTTGTGCCAGCGCTTTTTCCAATCTTGGAAACACTTCTGGAACTCACTTTTCGGTATGGCATTCAGCTCCTTCAGCAATTCTGTTTTTATCTCATCAAGGGTGGCAAAACGTCGTCCTTTCATGGTTCTCTTCAGCCTTGCGAATAGAAAGAAGTCACAGGAGGCCACGTCCGGCGAATACGGTGGCTGAGGCAACATAACGGTTTTGTTTTTTACCAAAAAATTACGGACAAGCAGTGAGGTGTGAGCGGGAGCATTATCGTAATGCAATTTCCACGAGTGGTTTTGCTACAATTCTGGGCGTTTTCGTCGGATGGCTTCACGCAAACGACGCATAATTTCCAGGTAGTATTCCCTGTTGACTGTACGACCATGTGGCAAGACCTCATGATAAACTACGCCATTAAAATCGAAGAAAACGGTGAAAAGAACCTTCGCATTCGATCGAACTTGTCGAATTTGTTTCGGTCTTGGCTCTTCAGGCAGCTTCCGTTGGGACGATTGGGCCTTGATTTCGACGTCATATCCGTATACCCATGTTTCGTCAACTGTTATGACTGTTTTAAGTAATTCTGAATTATTGCTGACTTCATTTAGCAACTCCTGAGCGATGTCTACGCTACGTTGTTTTTGTTCAAAATTCAACAATTTCGGAACAAGCTTTGCTGACACACGTTTTTTGTCCAAAACATCTGAAAAGATAGCTTGGCATGGACCAAATAAAATGCCGACATCATCAGCAGCCTCTCTGATTGTGATCCGGCGATTTTCAAGAATCATTTTCTTCACTTATTCCACGCTATCGTTGGTTGTTGATATGCTAGGGCATCTAGGACGTTCGTTATCTTCAACGTCTTCACGGCCCTCTTTAAAACGTTTGTATCACTCATAAACTCTTGTTTTACTCATAGTGGAGTCACCAAAAGCCAGAGTCAACATTTAGAATGTGGTGCTACCTCTTATTTTATTTTTGAAGCAAAATTTTATACAAATTCTTTGATCCATCTTTTTTAAGAGCAAAAAATCGCCGAGTACACTAAAACACTTCTAACTTTCTCGACTCTCAAAAATAAACTAAACATTCAAAATGGTTGCAAATGTAAACATATGTCAGGAACATGTGTATCAACAAAATAAAAAAAAATTGCTTGCTAAAATTCGCGCTCATAAACAGATCGGAAAGCCAGTTCCAAAGGCTCGTATTAAAACACTTCAGGATTTTATAAGGTATAAGCGTTGCAGTACAACAGTTTTTTGTTTTTTTTTTTTAGTTTGCTCATTAGGCTCTGAGGAGAAATAAAGAAACTAAACGAAGTACAGGGAAAAACTGGACATAAAAATCATGACTGCCCAATAGGAATGCAGGCCCTCCAACAGACCACTTGTGATGGCTTCACCTTTCAGTAAGCTCCTTAAGAAAGCCAATTAAGAAAGCGGCTAGGGCTCTACCATCCAACGGTCCTTTGCAAAGTTGAACTCCACCCTCCATTTAATTTTCTTAAGAGACTTAAATGGAACACGGGTAAGATTTTGCTCTTCAACGAATCACCTGCGGGAACCCAAAGTCAGGCTTCGCTTTCTATTAATCTTCTTAAGAGAGCTAAATAGGGAAATCAATTGGGCGATTTGTCTCTTTTTCGTGTCCCAGTAATTTGGAACGGTAAAGCAGGCCAGGATGTGATCAGGTAAGGTTTCCATTCGGCACTGGTTTTTACTTAAATTATGTGATGTCTTTGTGAAAGAATTAATATTTTTTCATGAAAACATTCACTTAAGTAACTGCACATAGCAAGTTTGTATTTCATTGACACGGCAGAGTTCGATTTAAGATTTTGGAAAAATCTAAAGCACAATGCAAAAACATTTTAATCTACGTTAATTGGAATATTTATTGAAAATATCTAATGGATCAGCAATATTAGAAGAAAATATGTCTTTTTAAATTCGGATAGTTTTCTTGTTCAGAGATATTAAGTGAGATGGCCAATTGAATATGGATTTAAAAAGAAATGGGGGGCCATGGCAGCTAATATCAGAACGAATTAGTTTGGAAGGAAGCTTTCCTCTAGAAGCAAGATCTACGGAGTTTTGATTAGTACGAACATTGTACATAGCACCGCTTCTTAATGTCTGCAAGGTCTTGTATTTTAGACAGTCTGCCACAAAAGCTTCCAGCAAACTTGGTTGAGAAGTGATCCAACATAATGTAACTTAGGAATTAGACGCACAAAGCTCTAAACGAGGAATCGAATGTGATTTGATAGGTGCATTCTTTGTCTTAGAGCACAACAAAGAAACTCTAAAGTCACCTTGTGAGTTTTGACTGCGAAGGTATACACGTGTTGCATATTGCATCTTGAGATGAATCACAAAAGAAATGTATATCTAGTAAATGAAAGTCCTGGCCGATTGTATTTCTAGGAATTTCTAATTTATTTAGGCATAATATTTGGTCTCGAATCTATACGATTAATCATACTACAGCGTTTCGAATAGGCTAGTCTCATGATAATTTCAGCAACTATAGTTTTTGCCAAGTAATCTTTGCTATAATTATACATGGACATACTAATCCCAAACGGCCATAAATCCGGATATGTCACACAAATCTGTCGCTGGAAATACAATTTCTGTTACAAATATCTGAAATATTGTAGGTTAGTACATCTGAATGACACTTACCGTCTTAGAACATTCATTTTTACCACGTTTTAAAATTCCTAACGGGTCATTGTGGGTGTTAATGCTAGACAAAGCTTCTTGATTGTCGAATATCCATTTACGAATTACAAGTCCTGCAGATTGTAGAGTAGAAGAAATTTGTTTGCAAGTCGTAGTTAAGACATGAATGCTGTTTGATTCCGTTAATTAATCGTCAACATAGAAATCGTTCAGAATAGTGGAAGCAGCTGATGGATAATGATGTTGATTCTCCACAGCTAATTTCTTCAGACATCTTATTGCTAAATGTGGAGCCGAAGTTGTACCGTAAGTCAGTATTTAACTGATAAACAAAAGATTCTTGATTTGAATCGTCTCTCCATATTATAACAGAAGCCACAACATAGTAAGTACGCAAACGTAACAAAATAGCAAATTTATCATTTTAAACTCTAGGTCCAGCAAAAAGCAAACAGCGTTTAGGGACCATCTTGAGTCTGTGGGACACGACCCGTCGAAAACAACCATTAATTATGAACTGTGTTCCTGTAAAAAGCCATGGTGAGGAACTCATAAGTTTGTTGACCTAGATCATCTTCTAAAGAAATATTTAATTTGATTATGTGCTCTAGTGAGATTAATTCATGAATGAAATTATTATATTGAGTTTTGTTAACAGGAAACTTTCGTTCTAAAGCAAGAAAATGTTTAATTGCAATTTTTTGGCAGTTTCTCAATAAATTGATTTAATGCTTTAATGGAAATTGTAGGATAATTTTATTATTTACCTTGAATAGTAGAATATACATACAGATCTTCACATTTAGTATCATCTTGAGATGTAGAAACATCAGAAGACACTTCTTCGAGTTCCCAGAATCGTGAATCGTTTTAATTGTTCGTCTTCATAATGAACTGTTTTAGAAAAATAGCAGATTGGTCTTGGAAAGGGAATAGGCGCTGCACCAAACACAATCCAGCCTAATTTAAAAGTTCGAGGTATTGTTACTGCTTTGCCCAAAGTTATTTTGCCTTTGACATTCAAATCCCAAAATTAACTAGCCTCTATGAGATCATCAATTTCTCTAGGCGTTTGAAATCATGGCTGAGCCAACCGAATATTAGCTGGAATGTTCCATTGAAAAATTATTACCTTTTGTGAAGGTACTTCATTAGAAATTGTTGGTACAACATAACAAGAAAGAAATGCTTTGAAATTGGTATACCGTGATGAAACTATTAAATTGCATTTGTTAGTTAAGTTAGAGATTTTCTGAGTAATTCCCACAATACATAGTTTCGAAGATAATAATGGTAACTGAAGCTTATTGTAAAGCTTGTCAGTTACTAGTTTGAGCGCCACTAACTAAAAGACCACGACAAAGATGAGTAGTACCTTGCACATCCTTAACATTAAACTGTTGACAGCAACACCTGTAAAATAGAAGTACCATTAGATTTAATCAATAGATTTGTACTTAACTTTGTGTTTTCTGTATTTATCGATCTATCGAATAAATTGTCTTTAATGTCTTGTTTAACTGATGTGACGTATTGTGACGTAGACTGCAATTCACATTTGTCTTTTAGGTGATCCATTTTCGAAAACAATTACCGCAAAGTTTCAACTTTTTGACGGATTCAATTTCATCAGGTACACCTAGCTTTAAAAACTTTGAACAGGTGTATATTAAACGTTTCTCTTCACAGAAATTAGATTTAGAATTTTTTAATATTTAGCAGATCACATTGAGAACAAATTTTAAAAAAGGATTATTTAGAACTTTGACCATGGGAATAATTATTGATTTTATGATCTTGTGATATCTCTAACAAATCAGGTTTACCCTTAAGAAATTCTAAAAATGCATAAAGAGTAGGAGGCTCTCAACCAGAATTGTATTCTTTCCTATCTCTATAGCTAACTCTATCTAATTTATTAAAAACTATGGATAGATGATAGTATCCCAAAGAATATCCTTATCTATTTTTAGACCTTCAAGTGCTGAAATATCGGAAATACCATCTTAAAAGTTGCTAAACTGTATAGCTGATTCTTTGTGCATTTGACCTATATTGAAAATCGGCTTGATATGATTGTTTACTAGCAGCCTTTTATTATCCAATTAACTACGTAGTAAGTAACAAGCCACTTCATACGTAATTGCCTCCTATAAAGTCGACATTGTCAATAATTCTTTTTGTATAACCTTCTGCTGGAGCTCTTAGAAACTGAAACTTCTCAGTGTAATTTAATGAAACATTTTTGGGTGTAATAGACATGAATGTTGTCGTCTTAGGGCAAACGCCAAAATGCGACAAAATATCGCAGCAGAGTGCGGCAATAGCCCAATTAACACCTCAAATGAGAATCCATACTCATCAACTTTTAGACAACATTTAAACGCTTGGTGTGGACCTGAAGTCAATTAATGGTTTAGAGAGCTTGAAAAAACCTTAAACAAGCACACGCAAGAGGAAGACCACCTAACATTCCTCTACAAATGCCGGGAGAAGAAGGTAGTCCCGAAAGGTTTACGCCTGAAAAGTCCGATACATAGCCGACGATCAGCCAAATTGCAGAAAGAGCCAGCGAAGCATTACTACGAGAAAGGATAAATCAGCAACGTTTCTCAAAACAGAAATACGAGCACATTAGACACGACATCAGAAATAGGGTGATCGAAGAGAACTACACACGATAGACTTAGCTACATCAAGAAGTTACCAGAAAACCAGAGACAAGGTACAAAGATGATCAAAAACGAAAACTGGAAAGACAAGTGGAAGAGAACAACAGAAACACGCTAGTCAAGGTTCACAGCAAAACACGGTCGTCAATATATCTCTCAAGAAACTGAACGACATCGAGAAATCAGTTCTAGACAGAGGCCTAAATTACACGGTAACACCAATGTATATTCAGAAAATAGATTTGATAACTGCAGTTGAGGAAACAGCCTGCAAATTAAACCCAGAAGAAGCAGAAGAGTACAAATAGAGGACGAGACCTGTGCTGGACAAGAAAAGAAAAGTGAAGCAGAACCCCACCAAAGAAAAGATGAGAGCGGTCAAATCAATAAAGAAACACAGCTCGAGTAACATGCCTCCCGTTGACAAAGGCAACGCAATTGTGATTATGAACACGGAAACTTACTATAGTAAGATCCAAGAACTGCTAGACGCAGGCAAGTACACATTACTCCCCAAATATCCTACGCAATTATTAACTAGCCAGATTTCTGTTGGATATAATAACTCCAATGGCGGGAACAATCCCGGCAGCGGTTAGAAATACTGAACAGTTTGTCGAAACAATTAGTAATGTGGAATAATGACGTCCTGGTTAGCTTCAATATAATCAGCCTATTCACAAACACCCCAACAGATGAGGCTCTGAATATCGTTAGAAGAAGGCTGGAAAATGACCGCATTCTGGAAATACGAACAAACTTAAGTGTAGACCCAATAATGGAGCTGCTTACAATATGTATCAAATTGGTATATTTCCAATTAGGCAGCAAATTCTACCAGCAGGAGTTTGGTATGGCAATGGGTTTACCACTCTCCCCAATTATAAGCAACATTTTCATGAAAGGGTTTGAGCAGAAGGTAATATCTCAGTTTCAAGCAAAGCCGAGATTGTGGCTAAGGTATGTCGATGACATCTTTGTGATATGGCCACATGGGACTGAAAAACTTGACAACTTCCTACACTTCCTTGTTACGTATCGTTTCAGCATTCTCAAATTTCAATTATATTATATTGCCGAATTAGATTGTGACCACCCTGTATATCCGACTGCAGCGAAAATATTTTAACATTTGCTTGCTTTGACATTCTGGGGGGACTTCAAGTTGAATAGCGGTCGTTGTAGTACCGATTCAAGGGAATCGAAAATTTAAAATTAGCGTGGTGGTGGTGTCTTTTCTAAGGTTTTTGTAAAACCTACCCGTATTTGGGGAGCTGGACCCGCCTTCCATTATTGGAGTTATTTTGGAGATTCTTTTGAGAAAATTATTTGGCGATTCTGTGAATTTCATCAGATTTCATAACTCCGAGTCCGCTAATTTCGACGACTTCTCTGAATAAGTTTCATCTGCAGCCAGCTAGCGATTACCCTGAAGGATCATTTCAACTTGGTTCTACCAGCTCCAGAGGGGTACGTGCAGCTTCGTCATCGCTGTATAGTACAGGATACGTGTTTGAAACGACCTTCACCAATCTTCTTGAGCGATGAAAAGTATTTTTTATGAAATAAAGTATGTTAAAAAAAGTGTCGGTGATGGGTTGCCTAAAGAAATATGTTCAAGGCTATGTTTAATTAAAAATTCAATAATTAATTTTTTTCTTTACTTTACCGACTTACTTGAGCAAAAAATTAAATGCCAATCGGAAGTATGAATCCTGTAAAATATGCCAACGTTAGGTTGCCTACCTTTCTCTCTTCAGAACTATTGGGTTGCCAAGTTTAAACAGGTGAATCGAAAGTAGTACCTTTACTGATCTACTTGAGTAATAAATTCTATATCAAAATAAAGACAATTTTATTGCGAACACGATGACAGAAGGTTGCCTGCGAAAAACCGTTCAAGAATTCCGGTTGCCAGGGTTTAAAGTTGAAAAATTTATGCGTGTGAAGATGTGCGAGAGAGAGAGTCTATGCGTACTATCCAGTGCGATAGAAAAGGAAGCAGCATAGCAGCTGCACGCGCTATGTCTTCCTCCTGAACGAGACTGCGCATGCTCTTTGCGAGTGAAAAGCACGCCATTAATGAATGGGAAGCGTCGTGATTCGAGATAATAATATTTCGAGTTTTTAGAATCTGGCGCCCATAAATAAATACAAATTTGCTCAACTCAGTTGGTATCTAAGTCACCCACCACCGAACTCCGATAGCAACCTGCACTACAACTCCAACCATCACAGAAGTGTGAAATATGCTCTAAAGAAGACTTGAAGAAGTAGAGGGAAAACAGCTCAAACCTTACAGAGAGAATGGATACTCTGATACTATAGCAGCTAATGTAAAACCTGCAGCTAACCTAACGTCCGGGAACAACCAAAATACAGAGAACAGAACAGGCAGAGATGATGCAGCTGAAAAACAACGCACAGCTGTCATCCCAAATCTAGCCGGGCGTTCAAGCACCCAGCGTAGTAAACAAATTAGCGATTATTGTCCCTGGTTGGAACCCGATGAGATTGAAGATTTACGGGAAAAAAGTAAATTGTCAGCGACAAAATATCGCAGCAGAGTGTGGAAATAGTCCAATTAATACCTCAAATGCGAATCCACACTCATCAACTTTTAGACGAAAATTGTTAAACTGTCAAATAGATTATCAACTAATGGCGATGTTTCCGCACGAAGATGGTGGTAGGAAAAGAACGATCTCTCCACATTAAGAGTTATTGTGGCAATGATTATAGATCATGGAATTCAGAGACGTAGCGTACGAAATGTAAAATTTTATAAAGATCGAGTTGTGTAAAAAGTACTCACAAACCAATAGCAAGAAAAGAAGCAAGAGAAGTTCTAGAATAAAGATGAAAATGAGAAAACTAAATCCAAGAAAGGAAATTTAGAAAAAACAAGAGTTGTGCTAAAGATCCAACTACATAATAAAGAATTACGTTAATTAATTCTGAAAAAGACTTACAGATGCAATAGTAAAATTAGTAGAAGTACACGAAAGACTGGGCACTTGGGAAGCTGTATCTTGCCAGTAAGTGCAAAGGTAATTGTCATAAAATAAGTGTTTAGACTAGAGATAGTGAGGTTGAACGAAAGAGATTTTTTAAGCGTTAATAATTAAGAAGATTCTGAGAAAGTTTAATACTGTAATAAATTGTGCGGAAATTCAAACACTCATTGAAGCCAATTTTCGAATAGAACTAAATGTAGATGTTGAAATAGAAACTAAAATGATTCTCACGTCTCCTCTGCTTTTCCAAAATCTTTAGGGCACGTCTCCTTTTCAATTTGCAATTTTTCTAAATAAATTGTATTGATAATACAATAACCTAAATATCGTTAAGGAGAACATACTTCATCTCCTCGTTGTTTACTTGACCAGTAAGGCAATAAAACAACTTTTTTTCTGAAAGCTCTCTTTTTGTTGAAAATAGTTATTCAATGTAAGGAAAGTATTCGTATGGTAGAACCTTAGATCTGAACAACTCAATCTACCGTAGACAAAAAGTAGCCAGTATAATGTCTCCGTAAAGCAGCTGGTGTCTCGAATTTTGTTTTTAAGTAATTTATTATTATTCCACTGATGAAACTTTGGTTATTCAAGTATGATACACTAACAAAACGCCAGTCATCCGTTTGGATTAGTGTCTGGATGAGTCACAACTAGGAAAGCCGTTTTTTAACGGACTTGTGAAAGAATAGGCTGCACTTTCTGTTCTATGTAAAAAACTATGAATTGTGTCGGTTGCATCATTATATTCCAGGGTTGAGATTTTCTGCGCATTGTAGGTCACTTCGTTTTTATTCTTGAACATAAAAACATAAAATGCAATGCTCTCATTATACTGAATAAAGGTACTGTTAGAATTTTATAAAACAATTGCAGTCTGTTTTTATATCTAATAAGTGAATGTTAATTATACTTGAAAACTTTAATTATCTTCTCCTTTTTCTCTAGCACATTAGCTATCACATGTCCTGTCGTCTAGGTGTCGTAAATTCTATCAAACATTAAATTTTCCCATACGTTTCTTTTTTTTTTCTTGAATTAGAAAGTTCGTTTTCGACCACAATTTTAATGCATCTGCCAGATGGTAAACTATCTTAACAAACAAAATCAGCTTATGTGTACATTACGTTAAATATTTCTTCTATTTTCAAAACTCAAACTAGCTGATAACTGTATTAACTAAAATAAAAAATTTCTTCTGCCCGTTATTTGCATAATAATGCACTCCCACCAATTTAAATTTTCATAATTCCACGAATTTATTAATAAACACATAACCGTCATCCAATTTAATTGAAAGTGCGTTCATCGGACCGTTGAAAAGTTTGAACAAGATGAGGAAGGTTTTTTAAACAGTTTTATTATCATTGTCGATGCATAGATGAATATTAGGAAGAAAATGACTAATCTAAAAATTCACCAGCATCTTCCGCAACTTGTTTGCAACCATTGGTCATTGGTTACGGTGTCAATGAAACCTAATTAAGTACTACATAGGCCCACCCAAGGTGCAATGACTTGACTTACATTTCCATTCGCTCACTGTAATGCGTTTTTAATTCAGAAAAAATCAAAGGCCTTCCTGTTAGATGTGCATTCTGTCCGCTGGTCACACAACAGATATTTATTACTGTAAAAAAAACTGATTGGATTTCTTTTTATTTCGCATCTCTGCAGTTGCTAGGACAACGTTCGTCGACTTATATATTTTGTAAAACCTGTTCTTTCAATAAATAGAAAATTAAATTTTGCAGACTTGCATCACCGTGGAATTTTAGTTATTTCTAACAAAACACGTCTGATTAGTTAGAATTGTTTTTTCGTTCAGCTTACAAACTTTTCTCTTCCACGTATAGTCTGGCAACAAAACCGTATAACTTGCAGCTATTTCCTAGAGATGAATATAAGTAAGTATAAGAACGTCACTTGAAGATTTCCCACGCCTAGTTTTTGCTCCTGCCGTTTTTCTAGCAAGACTCGAGAAACGATGGATGGTCCTATCGTCGTCGTACTACCCAGCATCATCCTACCCAAAACCGTGTGCTCTATTGTGTTTGTGAACCGAGACGCGTTCGTGCCACTTAATGATGCAATACATCAAGTGGTGGAAAACTGACGCGCGATGGCAACAACAATAAGAAGACGACCACACGACAGAAAAGCCGAAGGCATCCCGCCAGTCATGCAATTAGAGTTATGGATTATTAGAGCCGGGGTAGGCGCACATACACATACACACACACATACACCCGCAACCAATCGATATCATAGTCTGGTCATTGTCCTCGTGACGTAACCCTCGCATTGCGTGTGAGGTCAGTGCCACCTCACTATAATTTGGCTTGGGCTAGGTCCGGCCCCCACAGTGGTCTGTTCATCGCTTTTCTCAGTTTTTTAGTTGTTTCTTTTTTACTTGGGCGAACCGACAAGATGACGGAATGTCACTTACCTATTTTATGCTTAACTAAAGCCGGTTGCAAGAAAGAATCTTATTAAAGTTTCTTTGGATTGTAACTTTATAAAATGTTTAGCATGCAACTCACTATTCACGACATTTTATCATTTACAAGTGGTACTTTTTCGAAGTAAAATATGTTTTTTAATGAATGGTAAGAGAACGAGAAAAAATGTAATTTAGAAAGCATTAACACTGAAGATTTTCACCTAAAGAAGAAAGATAAGACGCTAATTGAACCACAAGATTTAGAAAATAGGAGGAAAAGATACTGTCAGAATTTATCTAAAAATTATTTAAATTTAAATAAATTCTGTGGATTTTTAGATAAAAATGCATAAGATGCCCGCTCTTATAATTCATGCATCGTTTTATAATTCTGCAAAAAAATCTTGGCACAAATCTAGGAATGGTGTAATTTACAGGAAGCTCTCAGTGTCTACAGAAATTTATTAGTAGAAAGGATGAATCAAGATGAACGCCGTAATATTTTAGAATTTTTCTATTCATGTGAAGAATTTAAAGGAGGGCGAGTTGCAGGTTCACAAAAAACTTATTTTGTTTAATGAAAGAATTCAAAACACCAATTAGTTGATGAATAATAAAAATAATAGAGAAATCTACTTTTAAGATTTTCCAAGCTTATGTATACATTTTATCTGGATACAAACTCAAGAAATCCAAGAGACGGCTTCCCATCTTAGGTTAGGACCTTAATAGTTGCATAATTCTCTATTGGATTGTCTGAGTAATGAGATACGAATCCATGATGTCCACGGAAACCATATCCCAGTGATCCATGGGCGGTGTGACATGTAGCGGGGCTGGACCTGGATAAATGTCTAGATACAGGCGCAAACGAGAACTGCTACACACTTACTGCTGTCCTTGATTATGTTGGATCAAAAGCAGCGTTCTCGAACTGTCCGAATGGTTTCTTTGGTGACCGGCAGTTGCGCGGTCCTGATAAGCATAGATCACTCTTTCTTGAACGATCAGTCGGAATGTTCCATCTCTGTTCACCACCCACTTCCACAACATAGGGCTGGATATCGGCCTCTTCCTTTGGGTTTGCTGCCTGTTGCCATCGCCGGATCAACTACCCAAGGCCATAATGTTGCCGCTAAGCTTCTTTTACTTCGTTTGGAATGGAATTGAATTAGGTCGATAATGTACACGACGTAGGTTAGCAAAATATCCTTCGGTAACAGGGGCAAGGCTCATTTTATGTTCAGGGCCGTGGCTGTGTCTTCGTCGGGCTTCCGTGATAGAGTGTCCGAGAGCTCGTTGGCTTTCCTGGCGCGGTGCTAGATTTAAAAATTAAATTCTTGGAGGAAGAGGGACCATCGTAACAGCTTCGCATTACTGTTAGTCTGTAATGTGAATGTCCAGTCCTTCAGGTAGTGACAATGTTTTTTCTCCACTCATACCGCAGTATTCGGTATATCCACATTGGTATCCTGTAGCCTGTTGCCCTCGGCTTGTTGAAACCGCACTCCAATCCGTGAAGTCGCAATCTTTTCAAGACCAGAGATAGGTGTCAAAGATGACTGTCTAATCGAGTGAGACGAAGATAATGTCATCCAAACAGACTGTCACGAACTTTAGGATGTACCCAGTCAGGACTTCTTAACCGCTGAGAGATCTTTGGTGTCCCCTTTAACCCAGAGGGCATCATCTTGAATTAATACATGGCACCGTTAGGCGTTACAAATAACGTGTACCGACGTGAAGAGACTTCGACCGATATTTGACAGTATCCGGTCTTCAGATTCAGTACCGAGAATACCTAGTCGATGCAAAATCTGGGCTTCTGACTTCTTTTGGTTACGATGACGATTGGTTGCGAATAAAGCTCGGTGACACCGTTGACTAGCATTTCGTCCAGCTAACGGTATATGGTTTGAAGCTTTTCATCGGACTAGCGGTACGGCCTCTGTTGCACAGGTTCATCAGTTGTTAGCTGGATGATGTGTTGAGTGATGGTAGTCATCGCTACTGCCATACTGTCGTTGAAAACGTCTGGAGACTGCGCCAGCAGTTCTCGCAGTTGGACATGATGGATTTCCGGGAAACCGTTGTTAACCTTCGTTCTACAGAAGCGGAGTCGGCTATGGTCTTCTCCAATAGGTGGTGGCACGCTGAACAACACCGGTATGGAGGCACCGTCTAGTAAAATCGATCGTGACTTTGTAATTGGTCAGCTAGGTTGACTAGGCGAATTTGCCGGTCGCTGAGTTGGATAAGCTGGGGATCGGCATCGGCTTGGATGAAGTTACAGGTGGGGCCGGAGTCGACCAAGGCGTTTTCTCCCTGTAGTTGTATGCGAATGGCAGGCCGGACATTTCTGGAGTATGTGTCCAAATCGTTGATTTGAGCGACTAAGGATCCAGGTTTCCCACAGTCGCTTAATCTGACCTCGGGGCTGTGGTAGCTGGGACATCTTCTACACTTTAGAAGGGAGGCGTTGTTTCCACGAACTGCTGCTGATTGGGTAGCAGTTCGGGTGGTGATTTGTGAAAGTAGAGTTGTCCGCAGCTTTATCTTCACCGCTCCTGATCTTGCTACCAACGACTGAACGTTTGCTCGCCAGATGACAAGAATGGCCGAAGTTTGGGCTTAAGCTGGGAGATGAGAATTTTGACCATGGACGCCTTTTTCTACGTTTGGTTGGACTCTCTGGTGCAGCCGATGTTGTTGCGTAGTGAAGTTGGTCGCTGAGTTTTTGTAAGAGAAGCCTATACCACAAGAGTGTTGAACTGGGTCAGAACTATATCTTTGATGCTGGTGTTGTGGTCAGAAAGTCGTATTTTGTTTTTCACTGGGTTTGGACATCGCTGTACACCTCTCGGACGTAGCATTGCTATAAGTTTTGGGTTCGTGATCTCGTCTGAGGTATCTTCTTCGCCCTGCGTTGAACGACAATTGTCACCATCTGCTCTGGCCAGGATATTGAATTAAAATGGGGAAATGTCAGTTGAATGAAAAATGTATATAGAATGAGCTTTGGCACCAGCATTATAATATGGGAATCCGTGTTCGAACTAAGAGGACTTTTGCTAATTGGACTTAGCATAGTAAATTTATTTCATACTTTTAAGGCACACTGCGAAGAAACGTTTAAAATCGAAACGAATTCTAAATTCTTCCAGTTTGCAATCTGGATCTTGGACAGTTGGCATCAGTGCTATAAGAGTTAATACGCCAAATTATATCGAAATACGCGTATTTGGTATTCGAACTGTAGACACTACTAACAATCGTACGTTGCATAGTAAATTATGCTCTTAAAGCACACAGGGAAAAAGCTTTGAAAATCTCAACGACTTCTAGGTCTTGCGACTCTTAAATTTGGTGTTTGGATAGTTGGCACCTCTACTATAAAATCTGGTACGTTGAATTATATGGCAATTCGAAGTGGGAGTACTACTAACGATCGCACGTTGCATAATAAATTTATTTCATGCTCTTAATGAACACTAGATAAAACCTTTAATACTCCTACTTTGAACTTTGGTCTTTGGACTATTGATGCCAGCCAGCATTATAAGAGCTGATATGTCGAGATGTGTGGGAACCCGTGTTTGAACTAGGGGTGTCATTATTAAACAATCATACGTTGTTAATTTCGAGTCACATTATTTTGACTTGTCAGACTCATTTAAACCGATTCTGATTTGAAAACTGAAAATATATAGTAATGCCAACAAGTAATCTTGTCCTTTGATTAGTTTCATTTATTTGTGCATAACAGAAAGAAGTGGCCATGCTATCTCTTCTGAAAGGAGCGTCGAGCTTCCTTCTTACAATCAGGATTTTCTGTAGCTACATTAATAACAGAGATACCCATTTAACACCATCAGATTTAGGACACCCTATATAACCTTCGTATCTACAACTATTACACAGCACAGGAAAATCTAGAATCGATAATTATATCTCTAATTTTCAATTATTTAATTTAATTTTTGGTTACAACTTATTGTTTCAGTCAACCAACTATCTGATAACACATTAACTACTCTTTAGAACCAGCTTTTGAGTGGATTTTGTAAGCTTTTCACAAAAGAACATCCGCCATTAATATTTACAAGACGGTAGTAATTTTAAATATACCAATATGATAAACTCGCTGCATGTTTTTCATGAACTTGTAATAATTCGATGGAAACTTTTATATTCCATGCTTCAGTAATAATCTATTCTAAAAGATATTCCCCATAAAAACGAAGAAATGCAATGGCACGCCCTTCCCATAATTTTAAATCTGCAGCCTGCACCTTATACATCCAGGTTGGTTATCAATTTCCTTTAACCCGATTTCGTGCGCTCTATTTTTACATGCAGTGTCGGTTCGTTAGTTGCAACAAAAAAAAATTAATCGATAACTGTTTTTGTTTTTGCACATCGAACAAACTAAACTAATTAAAATTTCATGTAACTAATTACTTTTGATAAGGCCTTTAACATTTTTTTATATTCAATACAAACAGTAATTATTAACGGTTATTTAAACAAACTTTTATTTTATTTAATATCAATCATTTGGTACGCTAAGCTGAAAAAATGTGCCAATTCACAATCATTTTAGTACCTTTCAATTATAATAGACGAACCGTTTAAGAAACAGTATGATCGAGGGGATGCACCCTGCAAGGTGGACTTATAAGGGAATAAAGAGGAGTAAAGTGCAACCCAGCGTGCAGAACGATCGTATTTCACCTGAATCCTACGATGCAGCTTTAAATTAGAGCCAATGTGACGGCATGTTCATTGCATACAGTCACGAGTCTCGGGTTTTATTCCTCCTTCATGATTCTGCCACTTTCGTCCGTGTTTAAAAATATCGCGTGTCATTAATGAATCTGCTCTATCCATAAATCGCATCCAGAAAGACCTGGGCTGGGTACCTACTATAAGGATGTATCCTCTCCTGTGTACGACATGGCGCACCGCCATCGCATATAGCGAAGAGGCCTCGAAACGTTCGACGCACAATTAAATGCATTCGCTAATTGCTTGTATTGCATGTGTAATTAATTGATAATGTGTGTTACGATTGCCGTAGCTTTGTTTCGGAATTCTCGCACGTGTAATCTGTAACTGGGATATTGATGGTGTGGTGGTGGTGTAGCTTGCTTGCTCTCTAAGATCTTGTGTATGAAACAATGTTCTTTAGCAATTAGTTGTGTAATCATTCGCTCCTGATAAAAAATTTATTTAATATTAAAACTTAATCGCACGTACATTCAATCCATAAATACTTCCTCATTGTTTCCTACGCCCTATATTTACTAATGAAAATTAATTGTCTTTGAATCTCATACATGCCTCAGCATTACAATATTATTATAATTGACTTTTCAAGTTTGGTATTACCTTTTAATTTATTTTAAGTTCGGTAGGAGAAACATAATAATATATACAGATAGATACCTACCACAATGTAACGCTGCGACAACAACCAAGCATTATTATCAATGAGCATTAGGTATTCTCTTAGCAGTATCTGCTCTTTAATGTGGAAACAAGATTTACAACAGTTATATTTGCTATCTGGACTGGTAATAATTACATGCTGTTATAGTGTCTTTGAAGCAGGAGAACAGTTCCAAAGCAGAGTGGCGGGAAAAGTACGTATAAGTAACATAACTAATAATCTTTGCTTACATATGTTCTCCGCACTGAGGTACAATAACAAAATTTGTTATATCAACATTGAAAATATTAAATTCTTATACAATGTTTAATGATAGATAGCTCGACAATACGTTTCAGTCTGAGAAGTGTAAAACGGTAAGGTATGACGTCACAAGAAGAAATAATGCATACATTATAGTAGTGAGTAGGACATGTTGGTGTTTGTACAATTTTTAAGGTTAGGATAAATAATTATCTTTAATTTTCTATTCTTAGAAAATGATGCTACCAACTACAACATACTTTTTATCGTTTGTTGATTGTAGCTGACACCATAAACTAACCTTCGAGTACTTACATACTTGTGTTCTTTTTCTTCTTCTTTGGCCTTTTGATGTCCACTCCTGGACGTAGGCCTCCCGTTTTTCTCTCTGTGCTACCTTATCCCGTGCAATCTGTTGCCATTCCATTCTCAACGTCTTTATAAGATTATCTCTCCATCTTTGCTGCGGTCTGCCGATATTTCGCTTGGTATTGGTATTTCGTCCTGTCTTGTTGTATGACCCGCTCAGTTCCATTTCAGGTTAGCGATTCTCTTAATTACGTCCACTGTCTTAGTTCTTCTTCTGATTTCCGGGTTGGTTATGCAGTTTCTCAAACTAATTCCTAACATAATCCTCTTGACGGCTGTTTGTGCCACTCTGAGTTATTTTGTGGATTCAAGTGTTAATGTTGTTGTCTTTATGGCATAGGTCATTACCGGTAAGATGCAGGTGTCGAAAATTTTTCACTTTAAATTTATGGGAACTTTGGGATCCTTAAGGATATACCTTAATTTCCTAATATGGCTGCCCACGTCATACGTATTCGTCTTTTTATCTCGGCTGTTTGGTTGCCTTTTCCTAATGTTATAGTATGGTCCAGATATATTTAACTGTCCACTTTTTCTATTACATTATCATCTAACCTAAACTCCTGTTTGTCGGCTGTCATGACTTCGGTCTTTTTAATGTTCATGGTAAGGCCTATTTCTTCAGATACTACTTTTAGTTCTCTTAATCATTGTTGTAGCTTACTTGGATCGTTGCTAATGAGAACAATACCATCCGCAAAACATAGATGGTTGAGATAGCGACTGTCGATATTAATGCCTTTATTATTCCAGTTTAGTTTTTTAAAGGCCATCTCTAGTACAAGAGAAAATAGTTTAGGGGAAATAGTGTCCCCTTGCCTTACGCCTCTGTTTAAACTAATTTTATTTGTTTTTAGGCCATCAGCTAATTCAACATGAAATGTGGCCTTATCGTAAATGTGTTGTAAAAGGTTTCTATATCTGGAGTCAATACGTGCACAGTCCATTGCTTTAAACAGCGCCCAGAATGCAACTGAGTCAAAAGTCTTATTGTAATCAACAAACGCTAGGTGTACCGGAACATTGTATTCGTTGCATTTTTCGATCAGCAGTCTAATTCTGTACTCTATGGTGCTATAGTCTTTCCGAAATCCGGACTGTTCCGGTGGTTGGAACTCATCGAGCTTGTTGGTTAGTCTTTGTTATAATCTTCGTTAGCAATTTATACGGTTGTGGCAGTAGAGGAATAGGTCTATAGTTTTCTATCTTTATTTTGTCGCCCTTTTTGTGTAAAAGAACAACTTTTGCAGTTTGCCAAGTCTCCGGCACTTGGCCCTCTGACAAACATTTATTCATTAGAGTTCCAATCGACTGTAGAGAGCAGCACTTGCAAGTTTTAACATTTCAGCAGAAATTCCATCTAGGCCAGAATTACGACCGTTTTTCATTTGTAACAATGCGTGCTTTATTTCGTCTGTTGTAAAGACCGGAATATCTTCAGATCCGACATTTGTGATATTTTCCAGTGTAAACTTTCAGGTTGTAAAATGGTGGTCGAGTACAGCTCAGTACAGAGGTCTTCGACAACCTTTGAAATGCCTGGTTTTTCACGAACTATTTCTCCATCTTTATTTTTAATCTGATGTATTCTAGTGTTACCCGTTAGTCTTTCTCGTTTAAGAATCTTCATATTACAGTTATGCTCAATAATGGCATTGATTATTTCTGTATTGTGTTTTCGTATGTCTCCTCTGATTTTTTTTCTCATAGTTTGATTCAAATCTGAGTATTCTGCCGAGTCTCTATCTGTATTTCTTCTTCTTTCTAAAAGCTCTATGGTTGCTTTTGATAGTCTGGATTTCTGTCTGTTTGTCCTTGAATATATTTTCTTTGCTGCTGTTTGAATGTTGGTTCTTATTCTATTCTCTAAGGTATCGATCTTCATCTTCTTCAAACTGTCGATGTTCTTAAATATTTTATTTAGTTCATTTTGCTACTTATTAATGTTCTGTTTTAATATTTCAGCTGTTAGGAAATGGTTTTGTTTTATTAGTTTTTGCCTTTCTCATCTAATGGTTAATTCAACTCTTGCTCTTACTAAGCTGTGGTCACTATCTACTTCAAATTTATTCTTTTGTTTGTTATTATATAATCTATTTCATTTTCCGTTTGTGCGTTTGGACTTTTCCAAGTCTACCTTCTGTGCAAAGGTTTTTGAAAAAAGGTGTTCATACAATAAAGGTTCTCATTTAGTAGGTACTTCCAACAGTATTTCTCCTCGA
Organism: Ignelater luminosus; assembly: GCA_011009095.1. Taxonomy (NCBI): domain Eukaryota; kingdom Metazoa; phylum Arthropoda; class Insecta; order Coleoptera; family Elateridae; genus Ignelater; species Ignelater luminosus. The sequence goes on from VTPC01001502.1 coordinate 88,829, forward strand.
TAATTTGCTAATCCTAGTTGAAAGCGTGTTCTATTCGGAATATTATCGTTGTTAGAATTTCCGATTTTGGCATTGAAGTCTCCCATTACAGTGGTAAAGTGCGCTTTTTCGGCTCTTTTTGCTATTGAGATATCTTTGTACAGTTGCTCTATTTCTTCTGTTGGTGAAGTTTTTTTACGAGCGTATACTTGAATCACTTGAAGACTATATCGCTTTGATAATTTTAGAATTGCATAAATGACTCTTGTTGATATGATTCTTATAGTGGTTAGAAGATGTTTAATATTTTTATGTATTAGCAATGCAACGCCACCAACATGTGTGTTTGGGTCTCTGCTGTTATGATATAGCAAGTGTCCCGTTTTGAGTGTGAAGCATTTTTCTTCCAACAGCCTGGTCTCGCAAAGAACAAGGATGCTCCACTTGATCCGCTGTATTTCTGTCTCTAGTACTTCCAGTTTTTCTATAGATTGCAGCGTCCTGATGTTATATGTGACAAGATATAATTTAATTTTGAATAATTTCTGCGAACTTTTGCCTCCCGCAAATTCCTTGAGGCAGACCTTAGAGGTGTGAGATTTGGAGCTTCGCCCTGTACCCACCTGGCGATCAGTTCCTTTTGTTTTAAAATTCGCCATTTTAAGGGGTTAGTGGCCATAATCTTTTACGCTGGCCGTGTGTGTTGGAAGATGTAAAGTTCAGCCGCCCCTAACATGGAGAACAGACACTGTTTGAGGCCGTTTCTTCAAAAGCAAACGCCACGGTAGTGCTAGTTTTGGTCCGCCCCAGGTATTTGATTTCTCCGGTGCCATCCATATCTGGAAGACGTTCCCCTATCTGCCACCTGGGAAGGCGCCCGATGGAAATTCTAGCAACCTCACACAGAATACCTGTGTTACTTATGAAAAATTACTTTAAGTGGTTTAAACTCAGTACTTTTACACATATGAGTCATTCCACGTCAAATTGCACAATATTTTGAGAAAACTGACCTTCGTGTCTTAGATTTTACACAATTTTTTTAACACTTTTCTTAGACAAAATAGGAAATGGGTATCTTTCTTTCAATACCTGTCTTATCTTACTGTTATGGTAATTAGCAAGCGTCAAAGTTTCCAAACGTTTAAGTGCGCTGTTTTCTTTAAGCCTGTATATTTTTCGATCTATCTATAACAAGGGTTTGCAGTAGCACAACAGTGAAGTCCATGTTTATTTACTGTGATTTCCAGGTCATTTAACTTTACAAAATATATAATATAAGCCTGCAAAGTAGCAAGATGGAATTCCCCTTAGTTAGTCGGCAATTATTTATCGAGCTTTGTGCGCTCAAAGACAAAATAGTACCGCAGCAGCGTTGAATACACAGAAGACATAATTACACACCTCCATTGAATTCTAAATTAGAAATAGGTTGCATTGCTAAGCACTATCTACATCCAGACGCTACTAGAAGAGAGACTAAACTACTCTAAGAAACTATGAAGTACATACATCTATCAACATTAAAAGACATTATACGCAGAACTGAGTTTAAACATTGTTTCTCTTTCATTACCACAGAATTGTTAAACAACATCTAATTTTTTAATACCATGCATCAGTGTTACGTTCTCTACCCGAGCTGCAAAAACTCAGGTTATATTTATAAAGGATATCAGAAATAAAACTTAAAATTAATGTTAGCAATGTTTTTTGAGCGCAAAATCAAACAACCTTCACTGATGATCTTGAGCTGCACCTTGTAACGGGCACTTTTTGCTACCGTTCCATGCGTTGGTTTGATTGGTACTTTTAGTGTGTTTTTTATTTTTTTATAGTTGTTCTCGTTTGGAGAGATGGTTCAGGTTGATGAATTCGCGCTAAGAGATTAATTAATGTTCTTGCAGTTTTTTGATTTTTTTTTGTAAATGAATTAGGGTTGATGACTTGCATTGTTATTATTGTAAGCAGGACACAGGCTACAATTAATTGCGACATTTAGTAAACTTCTTATTCTAGTTTAGGGTATTTGAACGGCTCTTAGCGGGATAATTTCTGTTGATTGGGTTAGTCTCAGAGTTTGGTTAGCTAAAAGATTGATGAGGATTATCTCATTTGAGTAGGGTTAGAGATTTTTAGTAATCTCGTGAGGTTTTGATTATTTATTTATTCTACACCGTAGTGTAGGTAATTAATTTAGTGAACCGTTGTTGAGATGGAGACTAACTATCAAATCCGTACTAGTTTTTGCTAATCGGGTTATGCATTAAATTCTTTGCAATAGAAATTTATTACAGCATTTAAGTCTTCCTGCAGAACTTATGTAGAATGCTTCGGATCGATTGGTCCTGAAGATTACGACTTTGCTGGGGTTTTCTTCCGGGAAGAGAGACCGCCTGTGCCCGGCGATCCTGTCTTTTTTGTACTCAGTTTTTTTGTGGAGGCAGTTTCTGAACCGAGCCTAGTTTTTTCAATCTACTAAATCTACATATGGGGTCAACGGCGCCTAACATTAATAAAAATTTAACCTTTCCAAATTATGAATCAATTTAGGGAGAATCGTCGGTCCTTGGCACTTATCAAATAGATTTTGTCTTAAATACAATTTTTTTAAGAAACTTTGTGTGTGAATATTTGAGGACAAAAATGTGTGTGCTTAACATAAGATCTAATGTTTGTTCATTCAAAAAAAAATTTATTTTCAGATCAGGGAACGTTTATTGAAATTGTTGTGGCTTCGTAAATTGTTTTAGTACAACTGTTTTATCTCATTGATCAGATCTGTATCGCAGCGGGATTCTTCGGGGTAAGCGGTGTATTTCTTCAAAGTTTGTTTCCATCATTTTCTTGTTACTTCATATTTAATAAAACACTGGCGCTTATTACATAAATTTTTTCTCTATATATCTATAAATTAAATGTGTTGGGTTTTTATTGTTACGTAATACCTCATCCTCCCTCAAGGTCGCCCATTGAGTTTTAGCCAACCTAGGACCAGTCAAGTCTTAGTTAAACTAGAGTCGATATTATGTAACGCAAGGTTACGTTACAACCTCTACTTTTTTTAGCTATAATCCTACTCTGATACCATAGTCCTATTCAGATTTACTAACCAGATTATAAGATTAAACACAATTCAACAAAAAATTACCCGCTGACCAGGAATTCTAATTCTATAACCTTCTTCTTCTTCTTCTTCTTTTTTCTTATATGTTGCCATATAAGTAGGCTCATGCCTGTTTTATCCTATCCATCCTCTTCCGACGTGGAAGACCAACATTCTCTCCATCTCTTCCGCGGCCTACCTTGGCATCTTGTGCCCACGGGATTATTTAGTTTTGCTCTTTTGGCGATAGAGTTTTCTTCTCTCCTGTCCACATGCCTATTCCATTCTTTTCTTCTTCGCCTAACCCACTTTGTTACGTCCTGTATATTATTCAACTGTCGCAATTCCTCGCTTCTTATTTGGTCGAATAGTGTTTTCCTGTGTATTATGTCTCATATCACCTTCATTTTTGTTTCCCTCATCATTTGGATCTGCTCTCGTCTCTGCAGCATAAGTTAAAATTGGACGCACTGCAGTTTTGTATATTTGTGTTTTGTCTTCAGTAGTGAGACATTTATTTTTCCAGACAAGGTCTTTCAACCGTCCTGCTATTTGCGAGGCTTTCATCATTTGTTTCTTTACTTCTTCTTGTAGGTCTCCAGTGCTGGTTATTTCTGATCCTAGATATGTAAACTTGCTGACTTGCTCTACTATCTCTCCATTCACCTCCAACTCACATCTTAAAGGCTCCTTCGCTGTCACCATGCATTTAGTTTTTTTCTGTGTTTATTCTCATATTGAACGTGTTTGCTTGTTTGTGAAAATTATACAAAAGTTGCTGAAGATTATCTTTATTGTCAGATATTAGGACGGCATCAGCGATATAACATACTATGTGGGCCTAGTTATTGCCCATTTTGTATCTTGCCGTTTTGTCAAGTACTTCAATGATTCTGTTCGTAATGAGACTAAACAGGAAGGGGCTTAGTGAGTCACCTTGTCTTATCCCGGTGTTCACTTTTACTTCTTCACTTAATAATTGTCCCACTTTGATGTTCATTGTGCAGTGCTTGTTTACTTCCTGAACAACCTTAATTAAACTTTCAATTTATTCTCAGTCATTATTTTTATGAGGTCTGCTAGGCGGTTTCTGTCAAAGGCCTTCGTCATGTCTAAAAAACATATATAAATCGACTTATTGATTCTCTTGATTTTTCAGCTAAGTATCTGTCTTATTATGAATATGGCATTGATTGTTGATCTATTCTTTCTAAAATCCTGCTGTTCTTCTGTTATTTTTATAAACTTACTTGCTTCTTGCAGTATCATTTTCATAAATGCCTTTAGGGTGCTGTTTAGGAGAGTAATTCCGTAGTAGCTGTCGGGTGATGTTTTTTGGCCTTTTGTAAATATCAGTATAGTTATGCTGCTCTTTCATTCCATTGGTATCTGTGCTGTTCTTAGAATGTTGGTGAACAGTCGGGTGAGTTCTTGATATAGTCTCTTGCCTCCATATTTCAGCATCTCATTTGTAATGTCTGATCTCGGACTTTTTCTATTCTTCAAGCGCTTAACTACAGTTATGATGCTTTCTAAGCTCAGCTCTATCTCAAGATTTTCAGCTTGTCGATTGTCATCTTCTTCAGGTGTTTGTGTTTTGCTTTGTTGTTCTTAGCTGAACAGGTTTTTTGAAGTATGTTTTCCATTCTTCTGGTGTTATTTTACTGGTTTGTACAGTGTCTTTTATGTCTTGCTTATGTCTTTTGAGCATTCCCCATATTCTCTTTTGATTTTCGTATAAGTCTCTTTCCATACCTTTTGTGAACCCTTCCCAATAGCTTTTTTCGATTTGCCTTATTCTGCTGTTAGCCAAGTTTCGTTGCTGTATGTAATTATCTTTATTTTTCGGCGTTTGACTATGTATGTATTGTGTGTGTGCGTGCGTGTGCGTGTGGGGGTGTGAGTGTGGGGGTGTGGGTGTGGGGGTGTGGGTGTGGGGGTGTGGGTGTGGGTGTGCGTGTGCGTGGGCGTGGGCGTGCGCGCGCGCGCGCGCGCGCGCATGTGTGTGTATGCTTTGTTTTTCTTTCTGCCATTTCTTTTATCTGTGGCGTGAACCATGGAGTACGATTATTCTTGTTGACATTTATTTTTCTTTCACCCACGGCTTCTTTTGCACCGCTTATAACGTTGTTTCTGATTGTCACTCATTGTTGATCAGTGGTGTCATATTCAACAATGGATTTGTCGTTCATCTTTTCTTCCAATAGGTTTTCGTAAAGTTTTCTTGTGCTTTCATTGTCAAACGATTCCGTGTTGATTTTACATACATAATGGGGGTTTTAGGTTTGTTATTCTGGGCAAATGCAATCTAATCTTGCAGCACTAGTTTGTAGTCGCTTCCGATATTGGCCAAGTTAAGGGTGTGCACTTTCAGGATTACCCGCCGTTCGAATTGTCTGTTAGTAATAAAATAGTCCAGCACTAACTGTTGGCCTCTCGTATTTTGCCATGTGTACTTATATCTCATATTATGATTTAAAAATATGTTATTTATTCTTATGGCGTTTAGGGCACAGAAAGCTTTGAGTTTATCACCATTGTCATTTGATGCTTCTCCATTGAATCTTTGTGTCACTCTAATGAGTTCTTCCTTCTCTATTCTAGCGTTCAAATTGCCCATTAATAATATGCTGTCCGTCTGTCTTATTGCATCGACTGTGTTTTGTAGTTCTTGGTAAAACTGTTCCCTTTCTTCTTTTCCTTTACTGGCGTCGGGTGCGTATACGCTTATTATGTGTGTCTTCTTTTTATTAATATTTAGTGTTACTTGCAATATTCGGTCGTCTCTGTATTTCTCTTCTTCGATATATTCCTCGAATTTTCTGTTTATCACCAATCCTACTCTGGAGTGATTTTTTTAGCATGTGTTGCTCAGCTGTATATAAATAGGTACTCGTCGGTTCTTGTTTTTCCTTTCTCTTTTTTCTTGATTTCACTGAAGGCACACATGTCTATTCCACATTTTCTGAGTTTTTCTATTACTTCTTGATCTTTCGATGAGCAAGACAGGATATCCCATGTTCCAATTCTGAGTATGTTCTTTTTGCAAATCTTAATCCTTTTCATGGCATGTGTCGTTTTCTTTGTGATCCGTCCTTGTTCCAAGGAATCTAGGTATGTGAGCAATGATTTCTTTTCTTACCACAGGTGGGTTGCTGATGCCCTGTCCTGTCAACCCTACTTCTTTACCCAGGCTTGGAACCGGCAGTGGTGCTTACTGGGCTACTCGATCCACCCAGCTTGCATCATAGGCGGAGTTATTCTATAACCTGTAAAGTAAAAATAAACTTGACGTTGGAAATAATTATACCCTGCGCCCCGTTTGCTGAAATAATAAAATTGCAAAGCTTGTCAACCCTAATTTATTTCGAAAACATAGAAAAGAACAAAAAATTAACCAACCTCTCAGTGTCGACTCAACATTATCCAGAATATCTCTCCGATGAGGAAAAACTATCAAGAAAATGTAGGGACACACCGAAAGTACAGATTACATACAACCCATGTAACGGAAACAAAAAGTGACCATTATAACATGTATTGTTGTTGCTTTATGGATAAGGCTTCGGGTTGTAGTTTCCTTGGACCTCCTCTTCAACTACTAGGACCATTTTCTCGCCAACTAAGATTTAGCCAAACTCGGAGGTATTCCAATCCCCGATAGGAATCTTTTACGTACAACTCACTTTGGTATTGCAAGTATTATTACTTTCGCATGTAAAGTAATTTAATTAGTAATGTAATTACCAAGTACCGTGATTACTGCCCAGCTCTGATTATATCTGATAAAAGCAAAATAGAAAAGGTGAATACGTATAGTGCCTGCAGAAGTATTGCCCCGACAGGTATTGTTCATCAAGATATTACTGAATCAAACTTACTTTTTCAATACTTAATAGAAAAGATAGAAGTAGGCAAATATTGATACCACCCATCTGAAAACTAAACGAATAATAAATAAGTGCACTCAGAACAAGAAAGTACTATCTTGAAAGCAAAACCAAATTGCGGAAGTGATCAGGCGAATAGTAATATTAGGCCTGGATGCGGTGTGAGAAAATACGAAGTACAAGAAAACCACAACGTTAATGCATTTTCTGTTACAATTAAACCACAAATAAATAGTCATTGACAAGAAACAATGTATTAAACAACTAAATACAACTGGAAGATATTTTTCCAAGAAACTAACCTGAGGCATAGGAAGAATGCTATGCCATTATATTTTTCTTTTTTTTTTAAGAATCTAAACAAGGGAATACAAAATCAAGATGTTAGTTAAGGTTAGTTGGGTTGCCTATATCAAACGATTTTGAACAACCTGTACAACTTATCTTGCACACCTTTTACTTACCATTACAAAAAGTGGACGCAAATATTATCTATAAAGTAAAAGTATCTTTTATTTATTTATTTATTCAGAAACACCAAAGCTCAAGCGATGATGTTGTGGGTGTATTAAGGTATTTAAAAATAAATCTAGAACAAATTTTAAAACTAAATTAAAAATGCACAATAATTACCTTACCTTTATGGTAATTAAATGTTTAATAGGTGCAGCTTATAAATTTTTATTTTCAAGTTCCACGTCATTAAACGTAACATTTAACGTATATATTACCGTAAAAACAATAATACTATGAATGAACCAATTTTATACATGTACATACAACCGATATAATTATTATTTGAAAGAATTCAAATTAAATTACGTTATCGAAATAATTAAAAATGAAAATATTTCAATTGCCCTCCTTTAATTATTATAAATCTGCATAAATTTCTTGTGCAACCTTTTTTTTATTTTCACGTTTAAAATTTAGCAACCATTAACCGTAATAAATCCTATTAAAAAATCGCACGCTGCAACGCTCCTAAGGTCAATAAACTTTTTCGTGAAGAAATAATCTTAGATTTCAAATAACAAAATTAGGAATTGCAGACGAGTTGTTTTCTGTAGGCTTAATAAGAAATTGGGAATTCCCAGTCATGATAGACAAAATCGTTGTGCTACTTTATGATTGCTTCCTCTTTTTATTGCAATCTTCCAATTACTAGATTGAATGATAAAAACTGCAGTAGTAGATGTAGCGAACGGTTACGAAATAATTTTGTGTATCATAGTCAGCTACTAAAAGAATTTACGTTTTAGTTATGTATATTATATTATAATAGTACCAGCAGTTTTATATTTAATTGTCAGTGTTATATAACGTGTGATCGAAAAAAAGAAACTTACGATAATTAGTCGTTCTCATACATGATACCCTGTAAGCAGTGACCTGAAGACATTTAAAATTGTTACAGCATTTAAAATCTTCTTTAAAAGTTTACTGGTTTATATTTAACAGCCTAAATTATAACAAAGAGGATTCACACTAAAACATTAAAAACCAGAGCTGCTGTTTATTCCAAACTCCAATTAGTATTCTGCAAGCACGCTTTTACAAATTCAAAGCGATTTCTATTCAGACGCATTGTCTTAATAGAATACAATTACCAAAGTCACGTTGAGCTTTGTTTTCTTGTTTCTCCTACTATTGTTATATTATAAATTGGAAATGAGAGCTATATTTTTTTTGTTAATTCACAGTTAAGGAAAAATGGAGAAATTATTACCGCACTTGTCAGTTACAGGAATATGCAGGACGTTTAAAATATAAAACTAGGTCACCAAAGTTAAATTTCACTGTTTGTAGATAAAAGTGGATCCCTGTTATAAAGTAGATCCAAGCGATAAAGTAGAACATTGCAGCACATTGAATCGCAAACAATCTATGCATGCAAATATCGCTACCGAACGTTTCGTATGTATCGTTAACTGTGCAACAGCAGTGTTAGATTATTTTCTTTATGTAAAAAAAGAAGACTAAATTAAACTAAAAATAATTTTATATGAAAGAACTATTTTTATCAAGATGATAATAATTAAACAGTAACCAGCTTGCTTCTTAACCTTACATATATTATACAGGAAACATTTGATATCCTAAACGTGGGTAGAGTGACGATTCCCTTGAGCGTCGCGGCGCATCGCGTTCTCAGATAACACGAGGTCGATACTATAAACTGGAATTACCAACTCTATAAAATATCTACGTATTTTGCGACGACATATCAGGAGTGAAATTAGAATCGCTCTCAATATTTCACTGATAAAAAGTACTTTTAAACTTTTAAAAGTACTGAACCTTTGGTCCTATTTTAAATTTCTTATTATTGTTTATTATTTTTAAGAGAAGAATTTAAACTAGGATAAAACAGAAGAAATAACCCATTTAAATATGTAGTTTGATGACATCGAGATGTAGTCGTTACTAATTTTCTCTGAAATAATTATTTTTCTTATTTGCAGTTTAATTTAAACTTTTTAAAAAGAGACGAACAACAAAGAAGTAAGTTGTGAAGTAAATAAACGAAAGTTGTAGCTAAAATGCAAGGATATTAAAGACAACAGATGAGCAAAATTATTAAATGAATCTTTATCGCAATCAAATAGTTATCAACTTCACTAGGATAACTAGATTTAAAGATGCAAATTGTTGCAAGAGTTTTACAATTAGTAAATCGCAGTACAGGTTTCAACAGAGGATAACAACATTCTTCTAACGAGGTACATTAAAAGGTCAGATTCGCGGGAGCTCACGTGGAGAATCAGAGGTACTAGGTTGAATATCATACGTGTAATAATAAAGGGAAGTTCAATTTGGCTAAATACGGCCACCTTACAAACATAAAAAAATTAATTAGCCAGTATAAGAACTATTCCACTGCGTGAGAAACGCCCAGTGTTCATAGTGCTCTGAACTTCAACCGCAATTGACAGCTAAAGATTTTGATACAGAAAATCACAAAAGCGAAAACTCTCCCTGCGGTGCCGATGAGTGGATTCAGCAGCTCAGAGGTACTGTTGGCGGTCCCAAGTCCGGATAAAAGAGGGGGGTTCTGGACAAGGCCAGCTCCCTGTCCAGGTAAAAAATAGAAAAAGCTCACAGAACTAATACGATGCCTCGGAACCCCAGCGAGAAAAACGACAACGAAAAATGAGGACCAAAATAAACACCATTCCCGAGTGAATAGGAAGCAACGGTGGAGGAAAAACAACCTGAGATGCTTATGTTGGGACATAAATACATGGAATGGGAAGAAACAAGAAATATTAGTAGAACTAAAAGAGCATAAAATTGATATATGTGCAATATCCGAAACAAAAAGAAGAGGTAAAGGCGCAATTGACTACCAAGATTACACTCTTATATATAGCTAAAAAGAGAAACATACACGTGCAACGGAAGGGGTTGATTTACTAATAAATAACATATGCAAGAGAGAAATAAAGAACATAACATACAGATCTTGAAGAATCCTAAATGTTGCAATACAACTGAAAACGGAATGCTTAATATAATAAGCGTAAATGCACCAGATATTTCCAAACCAAAAGAAGAAACAGAAGCGTTTTATGAGGCCCTACAAGACAAAGTAAATAAAATATAAAAACCAAACGAAATACTATTGTTAGGAGACCTAAACGCGAGAATTGGAAATACACAAATACCCTCAATAATGAATCGATTCAATGAAGACCACATTAACAGTAACGGAGAAATTCTCATAGAATTCTGTGCGAATAATGAGTTACGAATAAACAATACATTTTTTCCTCATAAACCACAACAGAGAATAACCTGGACAAACATTCATAATAGACTTTATAATAACAAACAGATCCGTTCATCCAACGTACATATTAGATATCAGAGCACTAACCTCAGCAAAAGTAGGAATAGATCATCGCCTCGTACTCTGTAAAATAAGGTTATCAATGCAGAAAAAAGCAAAAATTATCAGCAGAATTCATAGAAAAATTCAACATAGAATCTATTTTACATGCCTTAACGAAAACCCTTTACAAAAATCGACTAGCACAAAAAATATTTAATAATCAGATAGCGGAAAATGCCAGTAAAAGAAGCTTGGAAAAAATTAGAAACAAATATCACAGAATCAGCTAATGAAGCACTAGGAAAACGGAAGATAAATATCAACAAAAAAATAATAAGAAACCCTGGTTCACACAAGAAATTAAAAATTTAGTACGAGAAAAAAAAAGGAAGCATATCGTCAGTGTAATTCGCAATGTACGTAACTCCATATTTGTGAAAATATGACTTTTTTGCCATCTGGTGCTAAGTTTCTTCTTTCATACGCTAGAAAGGTCCGTATGTCCATTTTACTAACCAGTTTTGGACAAGAAGCAATATAAAAAACTGCCCATCTCCACATGTGAATTTGTCGCTAGGAAAAAAGCATAACTCCGAATCAAATACTCTTGACACTAGACCGCTTTTGTGCTCTCAATTGGTGTTCGCAATACGTGTACTTTTGCATGAATATTTAGTGTAGTGTGTGAAAATATAAACTAGATAGGTTTATGGTTTGTTATTATTTCATTTGTAAGAAGACACACTTAACAGTAGCTAGTTAAAAGTTAATTCTATATATCTTAGGAGATATACATTACGCGGTGAACGAAAGCAAACTGTTGTGATGGAAATACGAAGTTTTCTACAATAAATAAAATAGAAAATTAGTTTTTAGTCTCTTCTATAAAATTATACTAAATGGAGTTACGTACTTTGCGAATTACACTGACGATATCTAAAATACATCAACAATAGAACAGATAAAATGAAGTCAAGCTACATCGAAACAAAAAACCGAATTAACGCGAACATACGACAATTTAAAAAGGAATACTAGAACAACTTCGCGAAATGAATGCAAAAAGATCTATATGGAACGCAACGAAAAGTATGGGAAACGCTAATAAGAAGAAGACGTAAGTTAAATGAATACGTAGAAACACAAGTTATAGACGAACAAACATGGGTTCAATACTTCAAAGGATTTTACCTACAGGGAAATGTAGAAGAAGAACAAGTAACCATAACAGAAGGGCAAATTCAAGAACCAATAATTACAATTGAAGGAACACAAGCAGAAGCGGCAGCGATTAGAAAATTAAAAAACAGGAACGCGCCAGAAAAAGGCAAAATCAATAACGAGCTCTTAAAATACGGAGGAACACAACTTAGAATAGAACTAACAAAACTAGATCAAATAGTAATAGAGAAGGAAACAATCTCTAACAGCTGGAAAACGAATGTAACGATCCCTATATTCAAAAAAGGAGAAAAGAAAAACCCAGGAAACTATAGAGGGATAACCCTACCAAGCTCAATAATGAAAACCTTAACTAGCATCCTGAAAGCAATGATTGAAGGAGCATACAAATTCAGTGAAGAAAAAAACAGGGCTTTCGAAAAAGCAGATCAACGATAGATGCAATATACATAATACGACAATTAGCAGAAAAGGCAGTAGAATTCAATAAACCACTCTACATGTTCTTCATCGATCCGAGCAAAGCATTCAACCGAGTCAGGTTAAAAGATGTGCTCCACACTCTAAAGCAAAACAAAATACCCAAGAAAATCAGGAAATTAATAGAAGAACTAAATAGAAAAACAAACACGCATAAAGACGCTACAAGGAATCAGACAAAGTGATTTGCTTAGCCCAACACTATTTAATATGATACTTGACATACTCATAAAAGATATCAAGCAGACACAAAATGGATATAAACTAAGACCAAACGAAATTAAAATCATATGCTATGCAGACGATGCGGTAATCTCAGCTGAAAATGAAGATGACCTGCAGAGATCGCTATATTGCTTCCATTTAACATCACAAAAATGCAACATGAAAATATCCCTAGATAAGACAAAGACATTAGTAATACATATCTAGAAAGCCTCAACGGTGCAAACTGTCCATAGAAGGAAGAAGTGTAGAACAGGTCGATACTTTTAACTACTTAGGAGTTGAAATCACAAATGACAAAAACCTCGTAAAGGAAATAAGAAGCCAAATGACAAAAAGTAGCAGAATAGCAGAGCCACTAAAGGATGTGGTTTTTAACAACAAATACATGAGTAGGGAAGTAAAGCTGAGGATATCCAAACATGCGTGAGGCCTATAATGACATACGTCGGCAAAACAAAGAGCAGATAACACTCAAACAGAAAGATTACTCAGAACAGAGTAAATGAGAACTCTAAGAAACATCACAGGATATACATTGATACATAGAAAGAGAAATGTGGAAATAAGAGAAACATGTGGGGTACAAGACGTAGTACGATGGACAAGAAAACGAAGACAGGAATGGAATAATCACATAACAAGAATGGGAAGCAGTAGAATAGTCAAAACAACAAGAAGTAATAAATCCAACATAAGAAGACCACCAAGAAGGCCATCAAAAAGATGGGCTGATAGCTGGACATCCTCGTCTCAGGAACAGCCACATTAGAAGGCAGAAGGGAAATAACAGGCCTAAGGCCTAATAAAAGGAAGAAGAAAGAAGAAAATTTAAGAAACGGTACGTGCATCTACTTATTTATCAATTAAATTTGATATTAGGTAGAAGCTTACTTACGTAAACTACTACAAATCCCTAGCTTACTTACATTTATTAACAACATGCAATTTAACCTCACTATTTCTGCTCTATAAGAATTAAATTTATTTAATTCTGTACGTTTTGAATGACATCGCATCAGAAGAAAGTGAAAGGGCTTCTGAAAAGCTTCTTGTCCTTTGGGCGCAGGTAAGAATCGTTCACTTAAGCTACAAGGAGGCTGGGTGTTGTCCATACTCCACTTAACAGTGTGTTTCTTATATCAATCGCAACCTAGTTAAAATTAAATACAAATAACATATGCACAGACCTTGCAAATTCAAGGAAATTAGTTGTATGTTGTTATTTGTCCACCACGTGCAGCCATAACTTGGATTTTAACAATCAGATGAACCAACTACGATATACGGAATATCTCTGTCTGCATGTTGGCTTCAAATTGATTAAGATGACCAAGATAAATTAAGATGACCAAGATAAATTAAGATGACCAAGATAAATTAAGATGATTCTTGGAGATCATCTGCTATTTTGACGCCATGTGGCAGGATAAGTATGAATCCAAGCTACTAAATTCGTCTTTTAATTAATACGATAATTGATTCAACAGGAATCCATCGAAATCCTTTAGAGCTATCTAGAAAAGCTTAACGAAAAACTAACAGTCGGGTGCAGCGAGATCAAACTGAATAAAAATGATTTACACGAACTGTAATAAAAGGCCTGAAAATATTAAATAAATGGAATCTAGTTAAAGGCAATTAAATAATACTAAGAAGTAACAGTAATTAATATATTAGATAAGGGCCTGTACTTCACAGCATAGAATTCTCTCACTAAATGTCTATTATCAAATTAGTTAAGTCAGGTCTTTTGTTTTCTGCATTTATCTTTACCATTAATAGATGACGATCACTATCACCATCACTGGTTTCTGTTTGTCTTTTCTACTAACACGTTAGTCCAAGAGACCGGGAATTTTTCTCACATGGTTAGGCAGTAGCGACAAAAATTAATATTGTCTCCCCCAACAAAGTTTGAAAAATTCGTGCGCGCTTCATGCTGGTTATATACAAATCAGCTACAACATTAGCAGCATGAAAATATTGAGGCGCCATCTAGAGCGCCAAAAATTAGAACTACTGACTTGATAAGTCGTTCTGAATTAAATATTTCCAAATAGGAAAACTATACACCTTTTATATAAAATAAAAGGTTGTTCTAACTTATAGTGGGGTTTATTGATAACAATAAATAAAGACAAAAATGCTTGCACGAATTTTTCAAACGTTGTTGGGGAGACAATATTAATTTTTGTCTTTATTTATTGTTACCAATAAACCCCACTATAAGTTAGAACAACCTTTTATTTTATATAAAAGGTGTATAGTTTTTCTATTATGTTGAATAGGTATAAGATTATATTAGCGGGGTCCAAAAGTCCTTGCTTCAGCCGCCATCTTAAAAACTAGTTTTTTTTAAATATCTCGAGAATGGCTAGTCTTATGACAAAAAGTCATAAGACCTTGTTTGTAGAAAATGAATTTTTTTACAAGTTTTGTATCAAACATTTGTTTTTAAAATCAATACTTTTTAAACTACAGCCTTTTAGACATTCGTATGAATAAATTTCCTTTTTCTTGTCTTAATTTGTTTCTTAGGGTTTGCAAAAGAGATAGGCGAAGCAGATTGTTTATATACTGTAGGGAGTTCTATGAGTAAGAAAAAAACCCGGATTCGCATGACCAATTTCAAGACTTGCTGCTGAGCTGAGTGAAACGGTGACGGGGTATCCAATAATCTTCTGCCTGTTTGACAACTAAACTTGATTCTCCTTGACACTGGATACGTATTATCTTAAAAATATTTTTTAAGATTTGATTTTACTGGGAAGTAACGCATCCTAGTGTACTTAGTTTTTGAGATAGGGGGTGTCCTAATTCTATTTAAATTTATATTTTTTGTAATCAAAAGTCAAGTTAAGAATCATAATTGTTCCTCTTGCTGCGAAGCAATGTTTATGCCTTTGCTGCTTAATTGGAGATTGGTTTTTTGGAGAAGGTGAACACTGCACGCAGTCTCGAATTAGGGTAGTTGTGGGAATGTGTGGAGTAATACTTATAACTGAACTCTATAGGATATGTCTAATTTGGTTGGTCCGGAGAGAATTGTGGGGAAATCTGCATGCAGGCAAAGGCAATCGCGCCGAACGCACCCGCTCATACCAGAAATATGCCGCATCCCACCTCTGCTGGCGCTGTCACATACTTGCCAACTTGAATGTTTAGGGTCTCTATAATTTTGCTGGAACCTGAAACATAAAGCAGAATTGCCGCAGAACAGGGAGGTTGTGGGCATGGTTTTATTGAAAGGGATTAGATATCCCGACCATTGGGTGACATGTTTGATAGGTTGATGGTATAAAGATGTTGAGGCTTAAATTATCTAGTGGCCAGAGATGTGTGCTCTTGGATGTTTTGGAAGTCATCGGAGAAGTTCGGGACTTGGGGTGTTTAAGTTTCCTCTTGGGATTCCGACGAAGGAGACCGATTAGCATTCTAAATGTGTTGAGAGTAGCTGTTCGGTTCTACTCAAGTGTCCTCATCAAGAAGCCGCCACGAAACAAGCGATCCAGTCGAAGTAACCTCCGACACACGGCCTTCTCGTTTCTGCATGGCAATTCTACGAGTGTCGGCACAGCAGCCCCGAGGCAGAGGAAAGTTTTGTAAGTATAAATGAGGGTGTGCGTGTGACAAGTGAAGGCTTTCAAAAATGTGATGGTAAGAGACAGACGAAGACGGCGTTGTTATTCGAAAGGTTTTGCTTCTTGGACATGTTCGGGTATCTAAAGACAATCACCTGGGTCTTGTTAGAATTGCGTCTGATCCTCCACAGCTGAAGTCAGGACTCTAGGATTTTTGGATGTTGCCCAAAGCGGTGTGTCGTAGGCAAATTGTGCCAGGGTGATGGATCTGTCCTGTGGTTTTGCGATGCCATGACAGTAGAAGATGAACAGAAGTGGGGATAGAATGAATCTTTACGGAACGCCATCCAGTCCGCAGAGTGTAGAATCGGGAGAATTGTCGATCAACTCGTACACAGTAGCGGCGACGGATAAGAAAGCTGCGAATGATGCCCACGAACTGAAAAGTGACTCCTGCTACTAGAAGCTTTTAAAGAAGCCCCTCGTAAGTTTTTGTAATTTACATAAATTTTAAAAATCCACTATGCACAAAGAATTTTGAATAAAAAAAATAAATAGTTCTAGTAAACAAAATCTTGTTGCTTTTGGATGATGGAGATAAAAATATCTAATATTCGATACAAATTTATTTATCGATTTCAGCCGAAAATTGTAGCAAAGAACCCTTGGAGACGTGTTTCAGGCAGTGAATATTGCTTTTCTTGACAGATCAAGGAAAAATCAATCCAAAGTTACCTAGAATTACCATACCGTAAGAAGTCGAAGTTTTTATGCTTCCGCTCTTGGATTCACGATTCCACCTATTCGAATAAATTTATTGATTTTTTTGTATAAAGACAATTGCAGGGTGCATACTATGTATTGAATAATTTGTTAAAACATGAAGTTGCTATAGTGTGAAACTTTTAAATATGACGATTCGTTTAATATCAGCAAAACTTGGTAGCCTAGAGCGGGGACTTTTGATCAAGAGGTCTCAAGTTTGATTCCCGGCTGGAATGTACATCGAGATCACTTTTGAAATAAAATTATAAAACTTGATTACACACACACACACACGAGCGTTTCGCGTTTTACAAAGAACATGTTTTTGAAGTAAATCACGGAAGCAATTAATCTCACATGCAAATTTGTGCAGTGTTGCGCTTTTAATAAAATACTCACTTTAGTAAATAAATTTTAGGCAACCTACTGTCGGATTTATATATGTAAAAATGTAAAACAGAAAAGGAAACTCCGTTCTATTTTTATAACTCTCACGTTAAAATTTGCATATTTTGTATAGGCGTGTGTATGTGTGCACATAAATGTGCAATGTGCAAAATATTAACTTAACGAGTTCCTGTTATTATACTGCGTATTTACGTCCATATGCAGAAATTAACTTAACATTTTCTTCTTTTTGTTTCAGTGTTTCTGCTGCCACCGGAATAAAACTTCAACCTTTGAATTAATGAAGAGCAAGCAATAGGTAAGTGATTTTTTTAGAAATTAAATTCTAAGTAATTATGATTAATAGCAAAGCAATTAGAACACGCGACGTCTCTCTATAAATAAATTTTTGAATAAAGGATAATATGCGTCAGTGCGTGTTGAGAACTTTGTTCGATATATCAAGAAACAATAGCATTACTGGATGATACCAATAATTATTTTTTGAAACATTTTTTCAATCCTTCTTTCTCTATTCGATTTATATTCAATACAATGGAGAGAAACGCACGCTCTTGACACTTTCTAGAAATAAGCGCGCCATTACTAGCTAATGATAACGCGAAAACTAAAAAGAATAATATCAAAATCGCGTGTGACGCGTGTCGACGCACGCACACACGCATTTCGTGATCCTGCGTCGGCAGAACCCAAAAAGTAAATTATTTTTAAAGGAAATTAAGGGTAATACAAATACAGTTCGTTTGCCTTCATTAGTATTTTATTTTGCGGTTGGCGTTTTCGTTTGTAAGTTCAAAATCCTCGGCAAAAATCCGTTTGGTAAGTTATAAATTGTTATTTTTCCTCATTCATATCTGCAATGAAAGCCATGCTTGTTAATTGAATACGTGACGTATCAAATCAAAAGTACGTGCGTCGGTGATGATAGTAATTGTATTAATTTTGTCAACACCTAATTGATATTTTACGATTAATTGTTTTTGACAACAACTCCATATTGTGGAACGAAATTCAAATGCAGGTCGAAACTAAAAATTATACATACCCTCCTTCATATTATAATCGAATTTTATTGGCTAATCAAAACTTAACTTTGTGGAGGAGAAGATATAACTTTTTGTTTTGGTACGTGTGTGATTGCTTTGTGTCTTTGCGATTATTTTTGCCCTAGAATTTTCATTATTACTTAAACGTTCTATTGAATTATCCCAGGCGTGACTTATTTTCTCCATTCTCTGTTCCTTTCACAATCGACTTTTATAACCGATGAAATATAAAACAAATTTCAAAGTTGCATTTCGGTTTCGCCAACATTCTTGCCAGAATGAAAAAAATCTAAAGCGAAACATTAACAAAGTAGGAAAAAATCCGTTAGAAATCTTTCATAAGCATGAAAAAAATCGTTCAAGTGAAGTATTACTAGTAAAAACAGGATTTAATCTATTAATGGGTTTCAGTTAGTTCAAGCTATAGTTTTTTTGAATTGTTGCATCATTTTGCATCGATCCAGGAGTTCCGCATTAAAAATTTGTAGGATTATGACTGTTATTTTTTTTGGTAAACAGAATCAATAATTTGTTTATCCTGGGTCGACAGAACCAGATTTTAATTTTATTCATTACTTACTTAAAGGTCTCAGGGACTCTGTTGTAGAGAACGTAAGTTACAGAATCTTCTTAATTCTGCAAATAAGTTTTTCAAACCCTAAATCGTTGTCCTAAAGAACATTGACTTTTATGCAGACAATTATTGTAATTCAGTGACTCATTTATGACTTCCAAGACCATTACAGAAACCATTACCCAGCAAACATTTATCGCCCGACCCACTGTGGTCTGTCTAACGCCTGCGGCACCTTCTAATTTTTTTATTACGTTTACAGGCCCTCTGTAAAATAAGTTACAATACTAAATTCTCACTTAAGTGTTATCCCATAATTATTGTTCAATGGTGTGCAAAACGTGAATTCCAATATTTATTATTTTAGGCAATATCTGACTTTTAGTTGTATGTAACTAAACACAGCACAAAATATTTTATGATCCCAGAAACAAATGCTCTGTATATTTTACAGAGTGCTCACTGACATACATTCTTCACAAACAAATACTTTATGTGATTACAAGTCAAAAATAACCAGTGACCATTTTGTCCATTCTCAATATTGAAGGAGTCACGAACATTTTTGGTTCTGGACTGAAAAGTACAAAAAACGCAAATTTACTTAGCAAGTTTTTTAATTGCACTAACCCACAATAATCATTCTTTAGAATACTTGCAAGCCCTGCCCGAGTCTTGTGCCAAAAAATTTACGTCGACAAGCTTTCGTCGAACTAAAACTAACGGCGCATGTGGCTTGGTATAGCAGGCATCTCATGTTCAGTTTAAATCAACAAAATGTAATACAAAATTCAGCTTCTCTTTAAACATCTTAAGTGCTTCTGATTAGCAATGACTAAAAACAGTATCAAGAATACCACATAATGAATGAAAGTGGCGGATCGAAACGCCAAAAGCATTGAATAAGAGGAGCTTTTAGAATAAATAACTTTCACGAAGCTCTGAAACGCACCCAATGAATAACTACTGCTTCCAAAATAATCACAGCTGTACTTTGTTTTGAGAAAAATGCTAGGAAGCAGACAATTATTGGGCTAGACTTTACTGACCATTTCCACCATAAAGTCACTGCCTACATTTTGAGTCATCAGATAAACGTTTACAAGATGCGGGAAAGAAATTTAATTTTTTAACAACTGGCTTTGCACATGGTGTTTCTACCCTCAATTATATTTCTGAAACCGAAAAAAGAAACAAGATAGAGAGAGGGGGGGGGAGAGGGGGGGGGGAGAGAGGGGGGGAGAGAGAGAGAGAGAGAGAGTAAGAACAAAGAAGTAGCAACCTAACTGAAAAGTCAGAAGATGCAAAATGAACTTTTACAGCAGAAAAGAAATAGAAGAACTGTCGCAGTCAAACTTTTATTTAATTTCATTTTTATTTTAAGATTAGCTGTCCTGTTACATGATCAAGTCTCTGCCATTTCACGGATGATTGACAAAGGATACCTACCATAACAATCCCTAACCTAACCAAGATAAAGTTTGTACCTCAGAATTATCCGAAATATTTAGGTGATCTACGAGAAAGGAGTCGATGTAAGAGAAAAAATCTTCATCTTCGAATTGTTATTTTATTACAAGGTTGTAAGACATGAAATCTTTTTTGAACCACCAAAGCAAGTATTTTTGTTAAATATAATTTTAAACTAGTGAGAGTGTAAATCTTCTCAAATAGATCATTACTTACTTTGTTTTAATTTTAGATCTTCTCGCTACTGTTCCGCAGTTGTTATTTGTTGCTATTTAAAAATTAAAATTAAAATACTTACTGATTTCTACACGATATACCACAGTATCTAGTTGCATAAATATGTATCATGCGGATTAACTTTCACCAAACTGCGATTTAGCTAGTAGTAGTTATTGAAATATTGACCCCGCTTTTTTTAACTGTGCTCATTTTTATGATAAGAGAAGAGTGACTGTCTGAAAAACACGTGCGGTGGGTATCAAGGTCGACCGTGGAAATTTAAGTAAATAGTGGCCCCAGTAGAACACCTATACGGGCCAATTTGCACTTGGTGTACTAGTTGCCCATACCTGAATTAATTAACAATCAGTAACAACTAGTGTTACTGTTTTTGCAAGTGCATCAAATTCATTAATGTTTCAGTGTTTTTTACGATACCTAACGAAGCAAACGTAAAAATTTCTGAAGGCGACAAAGAGTGATTAAACAGGTTATACTCCGTGTACTTTGATCATGTAATTGAAGATTGTTGTCAAGTTACTGAAACTTGCTGAATTGTTTCCGAACGAACTGTGTTTCACGGCAAAAAGGAAATATCTGACCTCAAAATTCTAAAATTTTTATTTTCGGCCTTCTAGGAAACTACCACTGAGTGCGTTACTACTGATAAATTAAATATGGATCACACTAAAGACATTACTTACAATTATTTCAAAACTTTTATCAGATAACAGCACAAAAATCACAAAACAAGGCACTAATCTCGGCACTAAACACACAAAGTTTTGTTGGTACAAATATAAACCACTTGTACTTCAAGCGCTGGCAGATGGCACCACAACCTAAAAGTCGTACAAATACCAAAGAGACTTCCTAGGATAGTAAGAGACTTTAACCCTGCAATGCACGGGCAAAATAAAGTCACACGTATGCATGGGTGAGGTTTATCGAGCTTAAAGTTTATATATCTGTATTTTAATTTTGGCTTAAGTTTTTGAAAATTCTTGTTTTGAGTTGTTTTCTGCATGCCCTTATAATAATATTCATCATAACATAACATAACATAATCTTGCCTCTTCTACCGCTAGGTGTCGAGGTTGGAGTACGTTTTATTTCTTCAGAAATTTTTTCCGCTCTTTCCTATTTTCTCCAACTTTTGTGGCTTCCTGCCAAGTCTTTCCTTTTTCTTCGAGTATTTCTGTTATTTCCTGGTTCCATGTTTTTTCCGGCCCACCTTTTCTGTTTCTTCCCATCTAGTTTTGCATTTTATTTGCTGTTTTCCTACATTTTTTCTCCGAACCTGTCCCAAATTTCCTTTTTCTCTTTTTTGACTAGTTCCTTGACTTTTGTTCTCTGTTTTTGTTTGGGTATCGTATTTTTGTTGAGTTTTGTCTTTTAAATATTTTTTCCATAACTCTTTCTTTTCTTTGATTTCTCTTTTTACCTTTTCGTTCCACCATGGTGTTTGTTTTCTCTTTTTATTGCTTGTTATGGTTCCACACACTTTCTTTGCTGTTTTGATCCGATCCCTCCGTATATGTTTTTTTGTCTTGTCTTAGTTTATGTATTTTTATCTTTTTCTTTGAATTTCTCAGCAGTACTTCCCTTGTGTTTCCTTTTTTTCCATTTCCGGTGTATTGTTGTTTCTAGCGAGTAGTGGTTACTTTCTATTTCAAAACTCCTTTTTACTCTAACATCCTTTATTCTTCCCCTTTCCGTTTTCCGTACTATTGTGTAGTCCATAATTGATTGTTCTTCGCTTGACTTAATTCTCTTGTTATCGTATGTATTTTCTTATGTTGGAAGATTGTGTTTATAATAGTTAAGTTGTTGCCTAAACAAAATTCCAGTAGTAGTCTGCCATTTGTGTTTTTCCTCCCCCCATATGGTCCTATGACATTATTCCATTATTCTGTCTTATTTCCTACACTACCGTTCATGTCTCCTATGATTATTATTTTCCCTGTACATTCGTCTACTGTTTCTTGTAGTTCTCTCCAGAATGTTCTTTTCACGTCAGCTTTTGTGTTTTTGTCTGGTCCATAACATACTATCAGATTGATCGTTTCTTTTTCCTCAGCTTCTATGTCCACTCCAAGTATTCTTTCGTTGTGGTAGGTCCAATTTCTTATTTTATGTATGCTTTCCTTTTTTATCATACAGGACACTCCTGCTCTTTTGTTTCCTTCCACTCCGATGTGTATTAGTAGGTTTCCATTTTCTAGTATCATGGATCCTCTTCCCCTCTTTTTTGTTTCAGTTATTGCTATCACTTTGATTTCTGTATTTTCCAATTCTTTCATCAACTCTGTTTCCTTCCCGTTCAGGCCTCTCACATTCCATGTTGCCATTTTCCACCTTCCTCTTTTCCTTTTTGTTTTATTTTCCCTTTCTCTACTTTTTTGTGCTGTATTGTTGTTTTTCCTTTATCTTTAATTTTATTTATTCCTAATTTGTTTTCCCATTCATTTTCCTTTTCATAGCCCGTTTCGTCGGTGTTCTGTTGTCTGGCTTGCATCTAGTTTTAAAAAAAGTTTCACTAAATGGTTGTGTCAAAAATGATTTATAGCAACAAACTTGATTTTTTGACATTTGTTGTTGTTTAGAACACAACTAATACAAAAGAAAGAACAGAACAAATTTCAAGAACAGAGTTTAAAAGTAAAAGGGTTAAACTACAAAAAAAACATTAAATACTATGCAAAAAAATCGTAAAAAAAATTTAGCTGCTTGAACTGGGAAAAGAATATTATGAGTCTCCCTCTGCACATTCGCTACAGCACGCTGTAATATGATCCATACATAACCAACATTTACAAAATTTGCAAAAATATCGTTTTCCTTCTCTCGCAGTATTTACAGTACTCTCTCTTGTTAGGACGTAGATCTGGTTGTGATTCAAGGATTATGCCAGCATATTTTACAGCTATTTGTCAAACGCTTCTTGGCAGATTTTGCTTTGTTGCACGTTTGGCGATATTCTCCTTGACTAGTTTTAACCCTAGGTTTTTTATAAACAACCTTCTACTTTTACTGCATATAGTATTAGGATTATTGTGCTTGTGAAAGACAAAGGCGTTAACACCGTACTTACTCGGTTTATTTGGGATATACATACGAAAACTACATCTTCCACTAAAAGCCAGAAGCATTTCATCCAATGTTCTCACCAACCAAATAATAAATTTTGTAATTTTGATTGAACACCTCAAACTCTTCGCGAATAGCTGCTATTTTGTCTATCTGTATCCGTCTTCTCCCATACTTGTACCATCAAATCTAATAACTTTCAAAAGAAACTGAAGTTTTCTTTGCGACATAGCAGCTACAAAAATTTCTGACCCGATACCATCATCATCTCAAAATTTGCAAAGATTCTTTCCTTCCTTCATGATATTTGCCAGCTAAACACAAGAGGCCAAAAAACGCTTTCATTTCTCCTTTTGATATTAGAAGGCGTTATTTTTATCTTTGTACCGCACGGCAATTTTCTAAATATACATATTGGTATATCCTACTACAATGTCGATGATACTGTCGAACAATAGGTTCCACGCGTCAGTCGGTGTTAATGCGTTTTTCCCTTCTCTGACAGTAGCAGGTAGATGGAGAATTATATTCTCCTGCCTGATTCAAATATTACGTGAAGGTGCAAATTTGCTCTTACTTTACGCCATCCTTCCTATAGTAATATTGACGCTTGTTGCTTTTGTCTACTATATCCTCATCTGTCTCACTATCTTCTTCTTGTTCTGTATCTGTTTGAATGGCCACTATGTTCCTTTTTATTTAAATCAATCAGGGAATTATCAGAATCTTCAGCTGTTTCGATACCGCTACCGCTGCAGTTCTTTCTCATACGGATCGATTCAAAATTTTTATGTTAAAATTGTTCACAAGTTTAAAAAATCGAAAACACCAAAAGTAATTGTCAAGTGATAACTAAGATCGCTTGTGATAGAAAACCAATACCTTCTTGTACTCACGCAGAACCGATACCGCTATAAATACGTTAGAAATCATTTCAATAAATACCCTAATGTTTAAAAGATTCAATTTAAAAGATAGGGGATTTCTAGGCAATAATAACGTAGGTGGTATCGCGAGTTACTCACGAAAAAATTGCCTATTTGGTCGGGTGAGGTCTGTGAGTACAATTGGCCCTATAATTTCAAAATGCTTGCGGTTTTTGTTTTGAAAAAATTATGTGGGGGATGCCTTTGTGGAAGTCTGAAAGGTAAATAAAAGCTCAGTGGTAAAAGATTAAAAACTTGCAAATTATCATTAATTTTTAATCCGTCTTGGACTGATAGGTTCCACCCATGCGACGGAAGGTTAAATTCGAATACATAACCCCAACGAGGATATCACATCCTACTCGAAGCGTTTTCCATTGTATTGATATAACGAAAATTAGTTTAATTATTCAGCAAAAACTGACGCCGATTTTACAAACGCGGGATGTTCGCTGTTCAAAAAGGCGGCCGTTGTAGAAAACACTTCTCTTTTCACTATCGATGCGGTTTTCCAAGAACTATTATCGGCTAGATCAGCTAGACCCAGTTATGTTCCTAGAATTATACATTTTCCACTCCTTCATATCTTTAGCGAGCTACGCCAACTGAGCCCATGACTTTCCAGTTTTAATTTCTATTGTTTTTCTCAAGATTCTTTTTGGCTGTTCTGCTTTTCCTCTTCCTTGCGGGATCCAATCTAGCACTCTTCTGCTAAATTTGCCCCTGTTTTTTCCAGTGTATGTCCGATCCATCTATGTCTTCTTATTCTTATTGCCACGATTATGTTGTCCCGTTTTGTTCTTTTTTGGGATTCTAACAATCACAATAACATTTAAACAGCGGTTTTGTTAAAGATATTCTCGTCTTTGATTCATCAAGGACAATACTAAATAGTAGGGGTGACAGTATACATGCTTGGTCCACACTCGAAATGCTCCTAAATGACCTAGAAAGGCTTTCGTCATGCCATGACTTTTGCAGTACAATTATTGCAGAATTTCTTTATCAAATGAAGGATTTTCTCTGGTAGTACAATTTCTCTTGATAGAGTCAAATGCACGTCTGTAATTCACGAATGTTAGATAAAAAGGAGTATTAAATTCAATTGATTGTTCTATGATGTTTCTAAGAGTATTAATATGATCAATGCAGGAATGCTTTTGCATTTGCAGACTATATCTCCTTTCTTTCTTTTCTTTCCTCTCCAGCTGCTCCTTCTTTCTACACAGTATATTGCCTTTCTTGTCTTTGGTACTTGTACTTTTTCTTCTATATCCTTTTAACTTATTTATATTTTTATGTAATTTTTTGATGTTTCCCTTATCTGAAGCTGTCTTCTTTGCTGTATTTTGTGTACTTAATATCGTCTGTTTAACTTTAATTTTCCTATGGTATAGATCCATCGCTTAAGGTGGTTAATTTGGATAATAAATGAAAGTACTTCCTTAAGATGTTATAATCATCTATATTTCTCTACCAATTTCGACTATTCGTCAGGAGAAAAATTGTCTAGGTGCTAATTAAAAATATGTAATTTATCATTATTTTATTTAAAGTTGTTGTATTTGTTATAATTTATTACATGAACTAATTATTTGTGTTTTATTTTTACCTCTTGTATTTATATTAATTTCAAGAATAGCAATTTTCTTTGATTGATCACTATTTCATTAATCATTAATTTTCCTCTTCAGGATTAATTTCCATTTATCTTCTCCCATCCATTTATTTTTCTTATTTCTCTTTTGGCCTGTTTAACTCGATACTCCTCGCCTTTGTTTGTAAGATTTGACAAAGTCTCCCTCTGTTATTATTTTCTTGAGCGTACTTAAAATTATATTACGGCCTACTTCT
The DNA here is from genome assembly GCA_011009095.1 of Ignelater luminosus. Lineage (NCBI taxonomy): Eukaryota > Metazoa > Arthropoda > Insecta > Coleoptera > Elateridae > Ignelater > Ignelater luminosus. The sequence goes on from VTPC01001502.1 coordinate 115,462, forward strand.
TCTGTATGCTTTATTTTCTCTTATCTTAAAACCTAACCTTAGATTTGCTATATGTAGTTCTTCTTCTAGTTCGCATATCCATCAATATTTTATTCCATTTTCTTCTGATGCACATATTTATGATCAATCTGGTTTTGAGCCTTGCCATTCGGGGATACCCATGTTAACTTACATTCAAAAATAGATTCTTCTATTTTCAAATTACGTTCCCCACATTTTCAATAAAATTTCCCCACCTTTATTTTTCCGGTTATTTGTGTTTACTCGTTTAGTCGTTGCCAGAATTTGACGTGGAGTTCATGTTTCCTAATTCGTACGCTACGCTAAGACAGGTATTGTGACGAAACTGCCCAAAACTAGTTGTTGTCAAAGGATGGGATAATTACATTATTAGAGAAACATTATAATCGGCCAGTTTAGTGGTTTATATGCCTGTTGCGTGCAAATGAATTATCCGATGGTCCGATCCACATTCTCCACACAGTAAAACAATTATTATATTTAAGAGACGACCGTCAAGAAGTTGTGTTGGAAATACGAAATATGAAAAAGAATTTGCACGTTCTTACTTTACACTACTGTACAACTGGAAAACAAACAAAAATTAGCGAAAATACCAACTCGGCATAAACGTTGATCTGTTGGTCAGTCAGAAAGGTTCTAAAAGACTTGACAGAGGTAATAATCCTTGAATTTCATAAACAGGGAAGACGATTCTGGAAGTAACCTAAGCTCTTTGATCTATTGATAAGTGACGAAGCCTGTATAACTATTTATGAATATTACAAGAAGTATTATTAACAGGCATCTAAATCTTTTCCACTAGCATTTTAAAAATTCGGATCAATGCTACATTTTTTTACCAATTGCTGCACTGAGTCTTCATTAGGAGGAAATCCCCTTGCAGCACAATCGAGAGTCCAAGTGATAAATTTGTTTTCCACCTCTGGACCCAAAGCATATGGAAAACCAGATCGTCGATAATCATCTGGGGTTTACTTTCCAATCTATTATGTACAGACGTTTTTAAGTCATTGTTTTCATTGCTGGTTTCGTGTCCATTTGCTAATTTATGCCAATTGCATAATTATTAATCTTTTACCATGATAACTGACCTGACTAGTGTTGCAAAAATGGTGGCTTTAACGTGTCTGCAACTCTTGGATTTTCCTGATTTATAGTTCATAAAGCTTACACCCGTTTTAGAAAAACGCAAGCATGAACTAGACGGCCTGGTTCAGACAGAAAATGCCCTCAGAAATTTCTAACCTCTGTGTCATTTTTGTTTTTCAGATCTGTTATGCTGGAAATTTTGTTTCAACTCAATTTACAAAATAGGGGATTCCCAGGCAATTAATTAGGAAATAATAACGTACGTAGGTGGCATTGCAAGCTATGCACAATTGACCCTATAATTTGAAAATGCTTGCTAGTTTTAAAAAAAAAATTGTATGGGGGATGCCTCTGTGAAATTCTAAAAGATACTTGGAAGCTCAGTAGTGAACGATTAAAAACTTGCGAATTATCGTCAATTGTTAATCTGCCTTGGACTGATAACAAAATGTTATCCAATGTGAACAGAAATTGGTAATAATAGGTTATTGAGCGTGTTGATTTGATAACAATACTGAAAAATCCAAAATGACGAATCTAATATGGCGGACCAAATTTAGAAAAGATTGGAATAGATGAACAAAAATCGGTATACAAGGGTTATTGAGCGTGCTGATTACGAATTTGATAACAACATTGAAAACTTCAAAATCGCGGATCCAATATGGCAGACCAAATTTAGAAAAACGACTAAAATTGAGCGGAAAAAGAGTATCTAAATCCCAAATAAGATCATGTTCATCATCGTCGACTTCAGTTTCGACAACTTCATCCTCGTCATTACATGTTTTCGGTTGAAGTAACAGGTTAATAGCGTCCGGCAACAAGCTTTTGAGTTTCTTCTGAGGTGGTTTGCGTACAAAAGCAAAGTACGGATCCGTTGCTGCCAAGAGTCATCGAAACACATCCTCTAAGTTTTTAACACGGGAATACTTCCGAGAGAAGTTCTCGCGATATCGTCTAATCAACTTATTCGTTGATTCCTGTGCTTCTTCCGAAAGTTTATCAATAGGTAATATCGCAGAATCTATTATGTCAGGTCCATGAATTAAGAGTCTGTGGATTCCTGTTGGCATTTTGTACCATGGGTACTCTTTTACAAAATATCTGGCTGTTTCTACAGTATATTCGCAAAACTTTTCGATGTTAATTCGACACGACGTCTGCTTGAAATCATTTGCAAGATGACATGAAAACGGTGGATCAGTTATTCATTAACTCCTGTTATAAGAGATGACATTGCAGCATTTTCGAAGAATATCCTAGCTGTGTTTCCGTCGTTGGTACTTCCGAATCCTTGTTTTAGCATGTCAATAAGAAGTCTCAATTTATCCTTGAAACCTTGTTGGATGTTTGCTTTTGCCTTCTGTGTACTTTTATGGTATGACAGATGTATACAACATAAACATTCGAAACATCGAATCCAAGCGTGAAGAGTTGGCAGACCTAACTTGTAATGGTCGATGTTTACTGGCCTCTTCAACATTGCGTCCATATCATTAAACTGAGTTGACGTTGCGTTGCAGAGATAGCAACGCAGAGTAGATTTAGTCCCAGTAACAGCGTTGCACACTTTGCCGTCTATCATTGTCATAGCCAAATCATATTTAATTGAAAGTTATTGCATCTGTCGTTTCCAACGTGGCTCAAAAAACGGAATAGGTCGTAGTAGGTGGAGTTTCCTACGGGAATTTATTGAAATCTTTAATATCTTCTTGCAAATTTTGTTTTCTCGTTCTCCCTTCCAAAATTAGATTCTTCTTCGGCAAAACATATTCGTTAGATTTTTCATATAAAGTTTTTAAAATTACAGTCTCAATATCAAGTTTGAAAGATTTAAATATATGTGAGCTTGGGGCATAAAAAGAGTGCATAAAAGTAAAATTAGTGAAATAGAATTTCAAAATGTTGGAAATAATTACTGGAAGTCGTACATATACCGCGAAATACTCAAGCTTATTTTCTGGAAATTATGATTAATTCATGTGATGTGAGTTGTGGTCCAACATTCTCCTTCTGTTGGTTGTTTTTCATGTTCTATTATAATTTCGCATATTCTTTTAAGGCATTGTTATCGGCTAGACGAGAAATTATGGCGAGAAACCGTTGTAGGACATACATAAATCAAAATATTAATAAAACCATACAGTTGAAAATTAATTGCAATCTGTTAAATAATGAACAAGAAACATTTGCCGATTTACCAATTTCATTCTGTTTTCAACTCTAATTATTTTTTTAGATTTCGATTTAGACATGCTCTACAACAGTTTCCCGCCATAATTTCTCGTCTTGAGATGGATACATACTTTTGTGACCAACTGTATACATACTCCTTTAAAAGTTTCTTGATATATTTCAAAGTTACGTAAAACAAAAAAAGAATTTCTAAACAATAATTTATTACACTTTTAAACTTAACAATTCCACAAAAGTAATCGCGATTTATAACATGTTTTAATAACAGAATTTTAGTTTACACTTACGAAGTACGTATAAATATGAGCACTTAAACATGATCTGCAACATTTTAATTCTCCGTAGTTTTAATTCGACACGAAGATAAACAACACCTGTGAGTTTTGTTCTCGGAACAATGCATTAGCAATGTCGCCTCCACATGTTTCGTGCTGTCGTGATGTTGAACAATGCGTGGACCGCGTGAGCGTGACATTCATGCGTGCGTGACTGCGTGCCCACTAGCGCCACGCTGTGTTTAATCACACCCGTACTTGTACTTAAACTTCAATAAAATACAGTTTTATAGGGTACGTTAACAGACTTAACAATTATTGCTGTTAATAATTTATTATTACCCTTTAATGAGGTAAAAATATTATAATAAAGATTGAGTTGGAAAAGACGCTGACAGCTGTCACGTGGGTCTAAATGATTAATCAACTAAATTTCCCTTGTGGACTCTTATTATTTATTTGAATAAAAAAAACTGGCAGATTATTAGATTAGATGTAAGGTGTTTATCGCTGAATCGAAATTGTGTAGACGGATATTATTGTTACGGACATTGATTTGATTATAATGATGAGTATCATACAAGTGTAAGCAGAGTAGTTTAAAGCAACGTACAAAACATAAACAGCTTTCCAAGGTGGAAAACTGATTTTCTCTACCGACAAAGCGTTTATTCCGCAAAGCAATATTTTAGTTTCAGTGTTCTCTTCTATACTGACGTGACACGCTTTTGTTGCCACATGCAACACTATTCCTTTCTTGTTCATACAGTAATTAATGAAACTGCATAGTTTCATACTAAATATTAATTATTAAAGATGAAATCCTTATCCATGTTACAGATGTACTATGTACATACAATAGTATGCAAGCCATCCTTGATGTTTAAAATTTAAAAAAATGTGTGAGAGCTATTTCCCATCATACTAGATAGTTGAATAACTGCAGTTCAGATTTAAATCGTGGGTTATGATTTGAGCAACGCAAAATGAGGACAGTAGAACACAACAGAAACAAAATGCCCTGTCCATGTTTTTTGTTCCGTTTTCATTGCGACTTCAGTTGCATGTTTTTAATCTTTATCCAATACAGAAGACTTTTTTTACGTAATTAAACTTTAAGAGTAGGGAAGGTGAACCAAACAAGGCCCACCTAATTAGTTAGGTTAGAAATTCAAGCAAATTCTTGCAGGAAATAAAAAACTGTGGTTAAAAGCGAAAGCAGACATTTATTTTTTAAGAAAACCGTGTTTCAAAAGACAATGCACATAATATGCTATCTTGACGAAGAAACAAAAACAATAGTAAACTAATAAATCGACGTCTTTCGGGATTAAACCGTGTCATCGTTGAATTATAATATACACTCAACGTTTCGCTCACTTTCATATGGAGCTTATTCAGGAGACTAAAGAAAAGCCCACTAGAGACGAAACTCTTCTTACAAATGATGGAGAAAGTAGGCGTTTATATATACGAAGGGAAGGTTAACCGACTGATTTCCAAAAGGCGGGAAGTGGATACCCTGCAATGCGATTGATTATTAATGACTCGAGCGATAAAGGTATTCGAAAGCTTCTGGTTTTGCTAAACTTCGATGCAAGATATTTAAACTTTTGTGCACCTTAGCTTTCTTTCTGGTTGTTCTAAATTTCTGACGGTCAAGTATCACATCTCTACCATCGCAGCCAGGAACATCCAAGTTCATATTAAGGAAATCATGCGTGATCTAGACTTAGTTTTTCGGCAGCTTTCAGAACTCCATCTACTCTTGGCCAAGTTCAAACCAGAGATTACTTTGCTAATCAAGCGGTCAAGCATACCCCAAGAGGTTCAACGCCAGCTAATACCGCTTGCAAGGTTGTACGATCTTTCGAAAATACACACAGCCGATATTCCTCTTCGATCGATTGTAAATACAATAGGATCTACAACTTACAACCTAGCGAGAAAAAACTTCTTCACATATTTTGAACTCTTTTTGTTCAGCTGATATCCGAACTCACCCTAGAACAGAATATTCTTTTAATTAATTTCGCTGTGACCTTTCTCTTCATTAAAGTTCCCGTTTCCGATTCCGTTGCCATTATTCAACAACTGCTGAGTCAAGATGAAACGGCAATTGATTTGGTTACCTTAGTAGAAAAATGCTCGACTTCAATCTAGTACGCTCTGTTCCGTGGTGCCTTTGAAGCTGCGATGAGCTTTTCTTATAAACTCTTTTGAGATAATTGAGTACAAGCACAAAGTTTTGTTTCGATATGTAGACGACACGTATACAGGATTCACACAGATTTTTTGAAATCGATTTCCCTGACTTTCCATACGAGAATTAAGTATTTTCCCTGACTAATAATTTCGGTAATGTAGGTATATGCGTTACGAGCGATGTGGAAAATGCCATACATTGTGTACAATTCTTAGTTATTGTATACAATTTCCGTGCATTATATACAATTACCGAAATTTAAATCAATTATATATACTGGATTTTCTTTTTTCCTTCTAACTTGAATATCTCCACTGTAAGTTTTCTTTTCTCAGTCTTTCTTCTTTCTTCATCTTTTTGCATTTTCTTTGATTGTTCAAGAAATTCTTCATACTTTTTTCTGGCATTTCGTACAGAAGTCAACATTTTTAGGGTTATAGGAACAGCTATTATGTTGTCAAAAAATCTGATTGCATTTTGAACTTGTCTCTGAGCAACCAGACTATGTTCATGCAGGTTTTCCACAAGTAGAGCCTTATTATCTGAAAAACCACTTCAACTGCGGCATTTCCGTGCGAAAATATGAGGTTCAACTTGACGATCTGCCACAGCTCAGAATGGGATTTATTGACTAGCAATAATTTGGAAAAAAACCGCCCATTCTTGTGGATTAGTCGTTAAGGAAATCATTGAAGTGATTTTCAAAAATGCCTTTTGATTCATTACGCCGCTTGATGTGTTGTTTGTATAAAAAGCATCCAACAGCATTTTAAACCTTAATTTTCCTTGCTCTTGCTGGTAAGCAATTATACTAGGATCTAAAGCTGACACTCCTTGGACAGCCTTGTATTTCAGAGGACTTTTCTCCAGTATTTTTTGAGTCATTTTAATGAGGATAGTTTGGCATTCTTGTCGGAATTTAAGAATACTAGCCTCGCTGCTTGAAGCCTGCTTAAGAAGTGTTTTTGTTTGGAAGCCAAGCTCTATATCTTTTAGATCACGTAAATTTGATTTATCATCCAAATCTACGGCAAGAAGACTACTTATGATGGTTGGGAATACCAGAAGTTGTATCTATTATCATGATCAATGAATAAATGCCACCGTAGGTGGCTGCCATTTAGAGAACTTAATCTCTCTATGGCTGGTGATTGGAAAAAAAATGGAGGATAACTCCTGTCGTGCACGCCAACATGTCGGGTACCAAGCAGTCCGCACGCCCGCAGTCCACGGTGATGATGGTCTGGTGGCGAAGGTGGTGCAGGCCGGAAGCAGGTTCTCCATAATCCCCGCAGGTGATGGTGTCGATGACCCAGGTTGGATGGTGTACCCAAGGACGGCCAGCGAGCCGTCACACAGAGACGACGAGGAGTTCGACGCGACGGTTCTTTTCAGAACGGTGTTGGAGTTGTGTAATGAGAAGTGTGAAAGTGTGTATATGTTAGTGTAGTGGTGTCTGGTATCTAGGTGAATATAGTGTGCCGTGGAAGTGCAAAACTGTTCCGGCATTTGCCTTAACCACTGGGGAAACCACGGAAAACCCAGTGAGAACAGTGTGGTGGTTGGAATGGATGTGGTGATTATTGGCGGGAATTGTTAGGCGGGAATAGTTTGGCGGGAAGTTGTTGGAGGGAACGGATTTGGCGGGAAGCGTGACGGATTGACGAAGAATTTCCGGGCGTCGTGGAGTAGGTACCTCGAGGAGCCCCGGGCTCGAGGGTTTGGGTAGGAATGGAATTTGGTAATCACGGCCCGGTAGCTACCCGGGCCGATCGGGTGAGGCTGAGATGTGTGGTGATGATGGCCGGGCCTGCGCACCCCTACGCAGACGCCGGTTGGTGGTGGAGCGGCCGTTGATCCATCTACTGCATCTTGGGTATGATTGGGTTTGTGGCGGTCGCGGTCTTCAAGCTCCCTCAATTCCTGGAGACCGACGGTCGGTTGGGTTGATGCAGCGATGCGACCTCAAGTCGCCCCGTTGGTGGTGGATGTGGGCCAGGCCTGTGCCCCCCATACACAGACTCTGGAGGGTGGGTTGGCGGTAGCTCCCCAACTACCGCGTTTGTGGTTGAGCCCGTACTCTTCGTCACCGATGCGTCACCGCTCGCGCTGCAGACCGGGTCGACTGCCTCGCTTCGCACTCGAAGCCGGAATGTGTATCTATTATCGTATTGCTTTACTAGATACTGCTTTGCGTAGGTGAAAAAAAACAGTGCATAACCTAAAACAGTAAAGCACGGTAATGTGTGCACACCAAAATGAGAAACATGAACACCAAAATAAGTGGCCACACCAAGAACGAGCAAATTAGCACCAAAATGAGTACGAGAACACCACAATGAGTAAACTAGTTCCACTCAATACAGCACACATCTGCCAATTAATTTCCTCCCTGACTTTTGAAATTTAAACACCAATTTCCCTGACTTTTATCATTAAAGGGACTGAGTTTCCTGACTTTCCCTGACTAATTTTATTTTCCCTGACTTTCCCTAATTTTCCCTGACTTTCCAGGTCTGCGAGAACCCTGCTATATCATGTGGCCGCATGGATGACACACATCCCGACTCCTCGTCGTCTAAACAACCAGCATCCAAACATCACTGTGAAGTTCTCAATGTTCTCGTCACTCGTCCACACCAACAGATTTTTTCATGCCGTCTCCCATCATCTCACTCGTTCATCGAGCAATTCCCATCTGGCTTTTTTTTTTATTTCTTTACTTACTTTTCAAGCAGGAGAGACAAATAAGAATTAAATTGGAAGAACAGGTACAAATTCTAACAACAAAAATCGAGAAATTAAGTCAATAACTGTCTGATATGAAGAAGAAGAAATGAAGACGAATCTACGGAACCTAGACTCGCTAAAAAAGGGAAGCAGTTAGTTTCACCGAAAATGAAAAACCCCTAACATAACTGAAACTAGAAAAGTTTGTGAAAAAAATAACGAAATGAAAAATACCAAAATTAAGGAACTACCAATAATGGCCAAGAATGTAAAGATCACAATCTTCTTAGAAAAAATCTACTATATAAAAAAATTCCAATACTGTGATTAGCTAATCAAATAACTAAAATAAATTTGCAAAGCATTGATGATTATAATTTATATAAAAATGCTGCAGAATATTTAAGGGCAGCAAAGTAGGTATGGTATACATAATGAATATAAGCAAACAAGAGAAATAAAAGTGATGATGAAACAATTATCGACGTCGCTAGAACTCTAAACTTACAGTAAATGAACTAGCTGGTAGAAGCTTTAGCATCTTGCAAGCAGTTAATATGAGTAGAAAGAATAGAAGGAGAACAAAGAAAGACAAAGAAAAGAAACAATTACTGGCTAAATGAAGGAATACAGAAACTGATAGAGGAAAAGAAACTAGCATACCTCAAGTGGCTTACTACTACAGATAGTGAAGATAGAAAAACGCATCGAAGGTACTGTTATCAAGTAAAAAAGGAGGTAACAAAATTTAAAAATGAGTATTGGCAGCAAACGTGTTTGGAAATAGATAACTTAATAGGAAGCTCTAAATTAAGGGCAGCTTGGAAAATTATAAAATCATTAAAGACAAATACAAAAGAAAAATTGACGATTGATCCAATTGGAAAAACTGAATGGAAAAATTACTATGAATATTTATTGTCGAAAAAAAGAAATGAATTTAAGAACATCAGTTATAATCAAGAAGAAGAAGATGAATGTGAAAATCTTCAATTATAAGCATTAAAGAGAATGAAGAATAAAGAATCTCCTGGTCCTGGAGGGATTCCGGTGGAGCTGTTCAAGTACGCACCCGAAATTGTCCTAGAGACAGTTACAAGATTATTTAACAGATGTTTAAAAGGGAAGCCTATACCATCAAAGTGGAGAGTAGCCTACATCACTTCACTATTCAAAAAAGTGAACAAAAAAGACTGCTCCAACTATTGGGGTCTAAGCGTGATGGGGCTACCATAGGAAGACTGTACGGAAGGGTATTAAAAAATAGAATTGAAGATCAGATGGAAGAGCAAAGCGATTTTAGACCAGGAAGGTCATGTGTGGACAACCTTTTCTGCTTAAAGCAACTGATGGAACAAACTATCCCACACGGAAGTGAACTGCATTTAGTCTTTATAGATTTGAAAAAGGCGTATGATAGCGTTCCAGTGAGTAAGTTGTGGCATGCAATGAAAGAACAAGAAATACACACAAGCTATATAAATGCAGTAAAAGAATTTTATAAAGGAAATGTTAGACATGTCAAAACAAGAAATGGAATTACAGAACCATTTACTGTTAATAAAGGTCTAAGGCAGGGATGCGGTCTCTCTCCAACACTTTTTAAATTATACTTAAATTCGGTCTTAAGACAACGGCCAAAGAAATGTAGTAATATGGGAGTCCAGATTGGAGAAAGATTTATTTACACATTACTTTTCGCAGACGATCAAGTTGTTCTTGATGAAGACATAGACGATGCATCGTACATGCTAAGGAAGCTTATGGAAAAATATAGTCGTTGGGGTTTGGAAATAAATACAGAGAAGACTCAACATATGGCAGTAGAAGGGAAAGAAGAAGGTCTGACTGTAGAAGGTGCAACTATTAAAACAACAAAAACATATAAATATTTGGGAAACACATTTACAAAGAACGGTAGAAACGAAAAGGATATACTAAACAAAATAGCCAGAGGGCGTAATATAATTTCAAGAATTAATTTGCTTCTCTGGGATAAAAACATAAGTCAAAATACTAAAATACACATATTTAAATCTATTATAGAAAGTTGTGTCACCTACGGATCAGAAATTTGGACAATGAACAAACAAATACAGAATAGAGTACAAGCAGTAGAAAATACATATTGGCGTAGATGTTGCGGTTTGACACTTCAAGATCGGGTTAGAAATGAAACTATTAGACAAAGAATGGGAATACAGGATACAATACTAGACATCATTGAAAGGAAGAAACTAAGCTGGTACGGCCATATAAAAAGAATGAGAATAGATCGACTACCAAGACAAATATTCGAATGGACTCCGAAAAGGAGAAGGAAGAAAGGAAGACCACGAACACGCTGGAAAGATGAAATAAGCAAAGGAAAGGAGAAAAGAAAGCTAGAAGAAGATTCGTGGCTAGATAAGAAACAATGGCGCCTAGGATGCGACAAACGGCCATACGCGCTGTAAAAAAGTCGCGATATACATAAAGAATAGAATAATAAAAGACAACAATCATGTAACCATAAACAAGGAAGCCTTATCTTCGTATGTTGACGCTTACTTACACATGATGATAAAATTAGAAATATTATGAATATTCAATATACCCCAGGTGTAAGATTAAAAATAAAAAAAACTAAGGAAAAGTAAGTTAGTTCCGCAGTGCAGAAAATGCCAAACTTTTGGGCAGGTACTCATGAAACAAAAGAGTGTAGAATGCCAAATAACACAAAACCCAAATGTGCTAATTGTAAAAAACAACACCCTGCAAACTACAGAGGCCGTAGAATTGCCAAACAAGCATAAAAGCAAAGGCAACAAACATCAAAGAGAAAAACCTGAGATACCCCACAATGACAACCAATTTTATCCACCCTGTACAATAAGAATTATAAATAGCATAAAATATGAAGAAGATTGTCAAAACCTTTCCCATGATTTAAACGGTTGTAACTGCACATTCACAGTGTTGTTTATACACTTATCAGTGCCTTGCAAAGATAATCTTGATAATATCTAGTTTGCGAAAGTAAACTAAATATATAATTACTACACTCTCCATTTTAATTAACCTATTATATAAAGGCATGTTTTTTATAAGTACATATTAATTAATCATTGTTCTCATTCTACTTTTTTTTTAGGTATAATTTATTACTTCATGTTGTGATACTCATTGTTTACAAATTTCATGACAATGTGTAAATATACTAAAATTGTGTATATTTGCATGAAATAGTAAATTCGAACGAAAACAAAAAAATTTAAAAATCAACAAAATGCGGTAGACAGCTTGACGCTAGTAGCTATATATACAGGGTGAGTCGATTATCTGCGTATTTAAGGTAACTTCTATAGTATTACAAATAGAAGGAAAGTCCTTTATTCAAGATTGTGTGGATCCTCTAGGACTATAGTTCTGTTTCTTCGGTTTTTTGTTACAAAAGCTTGTTTAGCTTTATTCACTTCAAATTTGAACGTTATCTCCTGGGAGCATCACTTACGCGCCTTTTTAATTTTCTTAAGATGATTCAAGAGTCACGATTTGCTTTTCTACTTAAGTCACATAGAGCAATTAACTTCGCAGTTCGTTCTTCCCACCTTCAGTGGTAACACTTTACCTCTTCTTAGTTGTTATAAAGGATAAGAATCGAACTATGTCTGATTTCATCAAGATTTTACCTAGGTAAGCATTGTGGAAAAAGATAATATGTCAGAAATAAGAAAAGGTGACTCACTAAATTGAGAAAATTACAGACCAATATCTCTGTTAAATACTACTCACAAGATGTTCGCACAGATACTTAAGAAATCAAGAACGAGGTAAAAGAAAATGAATCCCTGTGTGCTTTTGATACTATATGCAGATCAGCAATTGTAAAAGCATCAGAAGAACTAGAAGTACTATCTAAATTAATAAACCTAGTCAAAATGCCGCTGAATAATACAAAAAACCAAATAAAAATCCACGACAATCAAAGTGAAGATTTCAGAAGCAACGCAGGATTAAAACAAGGTGACCCTCTGTCAACTACACTGTTTAATATTGTTTTAGAAGCCATAATAAGAAAAATAAACATAAAAAGAAACGCAACGATTATAAAAAATTCGCACCAATGCATGACATATATGCCGATGATATAGTTCTCGTAACTAGAACACAGGAAGAACTTAAACAAATAATAAATAGCCCAATCGAGAAGGCACGAAGTCAGGGTTTATTATAAACATAGGAAAAACAAAATACATGGAATTACAAACCAAACAGCAAACGCAATAGCAAAGCTTTACAATCCAACAGAATGGAGTTTGAAAAAAATGGACAGCTTTGTGTATCTAGGAGTAGAAATAAATACAAATGGAGAACTACAAAAAGAAATAGATCGTAGAATAAGTATTAGATAAAAATTAATTCTGACATATCGAAAATTATTAAGAGACAAAACAATTTCGCATCAAGTTAAAGTGCATTTGTATAAAACTGTGATAAAACCGGCGGTGGTATACGGAAGAGAAACGTGGATACTTCGTAAAGTGGACATTTAGAAGTTACAAGTGTGGGAAAGAAAAGTGTTTAGGTTAATTTGGGAAGGGGAAACAACTAGCAGAAAACTGGAGAAGAAGAACAAATCTGGAACTGCAGCAAATCTACAGGAAACCCGGGATTGTAACAACAGTCAGACAAAACAGAATAAGATGGCTAGGGCATGTGTCCAGGATGCAACACTGAATTGCTGGAAGAATACTCTACGAGGGACCTGAGAGACGTAATGCGATAAGCAGGCCAAGAAAGGGAATGGCTAGAATGCGTGTAGGAGGATCTCAGAACTTTAAGCGAAGTAAATTGAAAGGTGTTAACGCAATTATAGAAAAAAATAGAAAGAGAAGCCTAAAGAGCTAACAAAATAAATAAATAAAAGAACATTGCATTTGCGTCTAACGTTCTCAACTCTGCACAAAGGAATTACAGTCAGATTAAATACGAAGCTTTAGCTGTAATTTTTGAATTAAATAAATTTAATCAATATTTATTCGGTCGTAAATTTACACTAACGACTGATAACAAATCGCTTTTGTAAATCTTTAGAGAAAAGAATTCAGCTCGCTTCTAGTGATTTGCACGTTGGGCACATATTTTACCAAGTTATATTCATGAAATTAATTACGTACAAACGAATAAGAACAGTGCCGATTACCAGTTTCTGATTCCGATGCGGAACAGTCATATAAATTGTTCTTTTGGATTTTGTGCAAGATGATAATTTCGATTAGACTGCAGATAAATTAAAAACGGAAAGAGATCCGATTTTGTCAAGAGTAGTAAAGTTTATATTGAAGGGTTTACTAGAAATAAAGTATTTTGAAAAGTTGCAACCATAATGCTCCCAAGAGAAATGCGCTTACTTTAGAGCAAGGTTGTATACAATGGGGATATTTATTATTATTATTATTATTATTATTATTATTATTATTATTATTATTACAATATTGCTACAATCCAGTCAAAGACCAATAATTTACTAATTTAACTTAGGACTAAGTGGCACCCTGTGATACCTTTCTAGTTTTCTTTGTTTGATCTGTATGATACGTTTTTCTTGCGCACTAATCGAACGGAACTCTACTTTTGTACTTAACACTTAGCATACACTAAACTAGCTGATGAATTTTAGTCCTCTTCGGTCTTCTCCTCTGGTTGGAGTTGTCCAGGAGCTGGATAGCCCCGACGTTTTCATGTTGGAGAAGTCTTCTCTCGTGACTTCTTGCTGATTTTTGTATTTCTCTTTCTGCATACTCCACTCCAAGATCCCTGTGTAGACCTTCATTACGGATGTACTATGGTGCATTCACAATTCCCCCTTAGTACTTTATTTTGAAACGTTTTTATAATGTTATTATTTGTTTTTTTTTGGTACATCCCCAAAGTTGAATACCGTACGTCCATATGGGTTTTAACGTTTGATTGTATAGAAAAACTTTATTACGGGTTGAAAAGGCTGAATGTCTTCCCAGGAACCACTACATTTTTTTGTATATGACATCTAATTCTTCCCTCTTTTTTTTACGTGGGCTTTCCAGCGAAGCTTCGCGTTTAGTCTAAGACCAAGGAATTTCGCCATATTAGCGTACAGGATTACTTGCCCGTTTATGCTTATTGGTATATGTTCTATTCGTTTATCAGTAAAATTTATATGAACAGATTTATTCTCATTGAGTTTAATTTTCCATTTTGTAGCCCAACTTTGGAATTTATTAATAGCACTTTGTATTCTTATTGTTGTTTCGGTATTATCATTGCTCACTACAAGAATGACAGTATCATCGGCAAACGTAGCCATTGAATTATTATCCAACTGAGGCAGATCGCTGTATAAAAAAGAGAGAACCGGACCCAGAACACTGCTCTGAGGGACTCCAGCTTTAATTTATTTAAGGTCTGAATATGCGTCTTCCTGTTTTATCCTAAAATATCTATCTGTTAAGTAGGATTTTATAATGTCTGAGTATTGTTTCGGAAGGATAGAGTTTAACTAGTGGAATAAGTAGTCCATTGTGCCATACCTTGTCGAACGCCTGCACTGCGTCCAGGAATACTGCAGTGCAGACTTCTTTTCTTTCAGAGCATCTTCTATAACGTTAGTTACTCTATGAAGTTGATCCATGGTGGAATGACCTCGTCTGAATCCTAACTGATGAGTTGGGATCAGGTTTTTTCTGTCAATAATTAGTTGGATTCTTTTACAGAGAAGTTCCTCGAATAGTTTTGAGAGGGTGGGTAATAATGATATTGGTCTGTATGAGGAAGTTACGTGCGGAGGTTTACCTGGTTTCGAAATCATAACAATTTTTGCGACTTTCCATAAGGTAGTTCCGTATTTAATTCCAAATGCAGCATTAATAAGGTAGACCATCTTGACTAGTGCCTTTCTTGGTAGTTGTTTTATAATTTCTGCTGTTATAAGGTCAAATCCAGGAGCCTTTTTCGAATTCATGTTGTTGATCTCTTTCATAACTTCTTTTGGGGATACTAAAGTTATATGTTCTTTATCCTGGTGGACAATCTCTTCTAACGGTTCTCTATCTTGGAGATTATATGGTTGAAAAGTTTTCTCCAGGTGACTAGCGAAGCATTCTGCTTTTTGTTCATTACTTCTTGTTTAAGTACCGTTATCCTTTTTAATTGGTGGAATTTGCATTATCCGTCTTTTTAACCTTTTCGTTGTTTTCCACAGTGAATAATCCGTGGAGCGGTCGTTGGTCAACTCTCTCAAGTACGAGCTAACAGATTCATCTCTCTTTTTAGTTGTTGTTTTTGAGATTATTCAAAATGGTTTTGCCTTGGGAAGCTCTACTCTGAAACCATTTTCTTCTAGCTTTTCGTTTTTTAATTACCAATCTTCTCATTTCTTCGGGATAGTTGCAGTCTTTTAATATCTGTCGTGCATTCCCAGACCGTTTGTTGGATATCTTTGTTGAATTTTTCTCCTTCTTTTTCCAAGTCCTCTTCTGTTCTTAGTGAGGTATTTAGATTTATTTTTGCTCTTAATATATGTTTGAAACTTATTTAGTCAGTGAATTTATTAATTAGTACAGGGTTGTTTTCTTTCTGAATAATGTTTTCACTCAGTGTTAATATTAGCGCCGAGTGGTAAGAACATAAGTCATTATACTCGCCTATTTTCAGATAGTTTGATAAAGAAATCAATAAGGTCAGGGATCAGTCGGCCAATAAGTTCGCTTTTCTGTTGATAGTGTCATAGCTCCACGTTCATTGACTGCTTTTAAAAGCTCCCTGCTTCTTGTTGTTGTAAGCCTGGATCCCCAGTGGGTGTTCTTGGCGTTAAAGTCCCCCCGTAAAACAAACTTATAACCCTAAATGATTGAATAGGTCACAGTATTCTTCTTCTTGTACGGAATGTCTAGGTGGACAGTATATTACCGCTATTGTTAGTGGATATCTGTTTGCTTGAATTGTTACTGCTGCTAGCCGTATTTTTCTACAACTAGGTTTTTCGTAATGCTGCATATGCTCTTTAATTATCACTGTACTACCTTCTTTGCCATCATTGTCGGGGTGGATAGCATGATAAACCTTGTAACCGTGTAGTTTAATAAATGAGTGCGTAGTCTCCGAAATGAGACATACATCAATATTTTCTGTCTGTAGGACTAATTGGAGTTGCTGTTGATGGTTAAGAAGTCCATTGGCATTTCATAATAGGATTTTTATGATTCTGAAGGTTTTTTATTTTAGGTATAGCTCTACCCTTTTCAGGCGTTCATCAAATGTTATTATGATGCTCTCTTGTTTTTCTAGTTTCGATAGGATAAGTTACAGAGTTTGTTCAATTTTATTGTTCTGTTGCTCTTTATTTTCGGGCTTAATTCCACTTGTCACAGAATTCGCATAAGTTAAATGTTGGTAATAGTTTTATCCACTAATGGGTGGATTCTAGTGGGTTTATTCTTGTTTAATGCCTTATTTCTTATCATTTGCAGTTCAAAGTACTTTAAGTTTCTTGCCGTATAGATCGTCTACTATACTGTCCGGATGGAATGAGCGTGGGAGGCTTTTGGCAACTACTTTAATCGGTCTTTTCTTTTTATCTTCATAGGTGAACTATGGATGTGTCGTTTGCTCTCGTAGTACTTTTGCTACACTACGATATATACCTTCATCGACACTATTAATCTTAGTGTTTTTGTTACGTGCAATTACGGGTTTAGAGGCCCTTTCGGTATACGCAACATAATATTAACAGATACGCCAACTTTGAACTAGCTCTTAATGGCCGGAGACGAGTCGTGAGCGATGAGGGCCTAGTGCCGGCGGTAGGTGGTAGTGCAGGTACGAGAATCTTAAAGAGATTCGGGATCGAGAGGGCGCCAGTCGCAGAAGAATGTCGTTGACCTAATTTCGAAGGGGAGATCCTGCCGCTGATCTTATCTAGATCACTATACGAGAAGCTTTTCAGGTTCGAACGACAGGTTCGAACATTACAGAAACAGACAGAAACGAGATTGTACTGCTCAATATGAAGATACTTACGTTCCCAGTAAGGGATTAAACTAACGTTGTGTATGTATGTGAAGGTCATCGTCCACTGGCTTCAAAACAGCTGATTTCTGAAACAATCTATTCGTACGCTACTTGCAAAAGAAAAGTCAGAAGGTAAAATAACAAAATCTATTAGCATACTCATAAATTGGAACAAACAAACAGAGTACAAAAGTCTCGAGTTACACTGCATAAAAAATTATTCAACATAAACACACACAAGGAAAAAAAAATGAGCAAATATACAAAACAAACAGATAAACAATAATTATTTAACATACACGAACTAACGGGCAGACGTCGTACACAGAGCGCCTGATATCATGAATGCATAAACAAAACATTGATAATACAGAACATTTGTGGATATTAAATAGCGATCGTTTGTGAAAGAAGCACATAAAATAACGAGGTCGTCATCTTCAGATGTTTTCTTAACTAGCTTTGGATTCAGTTAGATTTTTAAATGAACTTTTAAGAAAGGCAAAATTTGCAAAATGGTTAATATCAAAGGTTGCGTCTTAAGAACAACTCAAGTATAAACTAATAAAACAAATATTAAAATTATAAATTTCGATTATTTAATCTGTACGTTATTAACTTGGCAAAAATGATAGATTGCAACTATTTAACGTTTACGTTAATAATCTAACAAATAGCAGATTTCAACTAGGTAATATACTAAAGGGTTTTCCAATAAGAGGTGTTATTTTGAATAGCCCGCTATTTCGGTAGATGTCACTTTTGAAGCTATCATTTTTTGACATTTGACAAGTAGAAACTACGCCATTAATAAATATGGAACGATACACGCTTCAACAACGCATTGAAATTATTAAAATTCACTATAAAAATGGTGAAAATTTGGCAGAGACGGTTCGTAAAACTCGAACATTTTTGGGTCACCGTGAAGCACCTTGTCGGACCGCAATACAGAAATTGGTGAAAAAATTCGAGCTCTTGGGACAAGTTAGTGATGTGAAGAATAAAACCCGTGCACGTCGCTCAAGAACAGCCGAGAATATTGCTGTTGTAGCCGAAAGTGTTAAAGAAAACCCAGGTTTGTCCATTCCTCGTCGTTCTTTGGAATTAGCCATTCCACAAACGTCATTACACCGTATTTTGCATAAAGATTTGGGTCTTAAGGCTTATAAAGTCCAGTTAACACAAGAACTCAAGCCGGCCGATCATCAACAACGTCGTGTCTTTGCTGATTGGGTCGTTGAAATGCATGAAAATGATCCAGAATTCCATCGAAAAATCATCATGAGTGATGAGGCCCATTTCCACCTCGGTGGCTTCGTCAACAAGCAAAATTGTCGGATCTGGGGCTCAGAAAATCCAAGAGTTATTGTTGAAAAGTCTCTCTATCCTCAACGTGTGACTGTTTGGTGCGGTTTATGGTCCGGCGGAGTCATTGGACCTTACTTTTTCGAAAATGAGGCTGGAGCAACAGTTACGGTGACTGGATTGCGCTATCGAGAGATGATTAACGATTTTTTATGGCCGGAATTGGATGGTATTGATCTGGACAACGTTTACTTTCAACAAGACGGCGCTACGTGCCACACAAGCAACGAAACCATTGATCTTTTACGGAAAAAGTTTCCGGACCGTGTTATCTCTCGAAGAGGTGATCACAATTGGCCACCGAGATCTTGTGATTTAACACCTTGCGACTTCTTTCTTTGGGGCCACGTGAAAGAGAAGGTCTACGCCAACAGCCCAGCGTCGATTCAAGACCTCAAAGATGGAATTCGTGAGGCTATCGAAGACATAGGGCAGCCACTTTGCGATTTGGTTATGGAAAATTTCATGAAAAGGATATTGTCCTGTAAGCGTGGTCGTGGTGGTCATTTGCCTGATGTTATTTTCCACTATTAACGGCATACCTTCCTCTTTATAATGAAATAAACATTCGATCATTTATATTAAAAAATGGCACTTTTCTTTGAATATCAAAATAACACCTCTTATTGGAAAACCCTTTATTACAAAACTTTGCACTAATGTGAAATGACGTTACAACAATTCGTAGTCTATTTTTAACCACAGCGAAATGGTCACGAGTCGGGGAAAATTCACATTGACAAATAACCAAGTTTACGGTTGCGAGACGATATGTGCAGATTTAATGGTAAAATTATTTACCGTGATACAGGAACTAATCCAAAAGGTATCTAAGTTTGTGGCACAATTCACAACCACTTCACTTCACACTGGTTCACACAAAGCTCTTTATAAACTAACACAGAACATTTCCAGTGACGAAGCGACGGCTTCACGTACATACCAGAACTGTAGGTAAATATATTTGACGGCGGTGTAATCTTTCTCGCCTTTAAAATGTGAAGCAGCACAATTCTCGCAGAAGACTTGACGGAAGTGTATCAACACAGGAAACGCTGTAGCAACACAGGTTTTCTTCGGAATGCACGGGGAACGATATGAGAGCCGGGAAGATATAACTATTAAGAGTTCGGTGTGAGAATAGTTTAGTTAATTGGTCGATAAGGCAAAAGTTCATTCAACCAACTAACACTGAAGCGACACATCCGGTAAATCCAGGGATTGTCAGGATATTTATTTGGCGAAGACAGAATTAATATATATATATATATATATATATATCCCGAACCTATGGGAATGCTTCTCAAACACTTGAAGAGATCTTGCGGCTCGTGAATTTCTTAAGTCCAAACCACTCACACAAGATCTTCCTAGAACTGTCGTTCGGACCGACAATTCTCTAACTCCTAAGGGGTTGGTCAGGCATCTCATTGGTCTTCCAGAATTCGCAATATAAAAAGCACCAACGAACACAGCGGGAGGATGGGATAAAATCGGTTAGAAGCCTGGAGCATTACCCTGTTGGCTATCTGACCAAATGCGATCTTGCCCTGAACTAGGCAAGGTGACAGTTTTATGATCCGAACGAACATAAAACCTTAAAAGAATAAATTTGTAAGGGTGAAATATTTTATTAGAATTTATAAAATTCAAAACTAGAGGTAGTTTTATTATATGCAACGCTTTTAGGGAAGAAAACGTTTTCTTATAGAATTCCTAGTAGAACTAATTTAACAAAGCCGTAAATCTAACAACATAAAAGATGCTAAGGTTAATTTTCTATTTTATAGAAGAGAAAAGATAAAATGCAATTTTCAAGGAATAACATATGTACACACGGAATTTAATACTAAGGGAAGGTTTTATTTTAACATCGCTGATCCATAAATTCAAGAAATATATTTAACGAATGCGTCTTTACCTGTAGCTGCGAATATTTACAACGTATAACGATGACATCACGTTTAGATGCGTAAATTTGCAAATTTTTCTAACATTTTCTTTATTCACTATTTGTGTTGTAAATTTATGGGGATATAAAGTAGTTGTTCCATATAAATATCAAAATTATTAAGGTAAACGTTCTGTAAAGTTCCTTGAGAATCAAATGGTGTTAGTTGAATATTACCATTTTAGGCGTCCATTATGGAAAAAATCTAACATTGTAAAAATCTTGGATGGTCAAACGTATCAGATTCGTACCTACATTGTAGAAGCAATATCATCAGTTGCTTCGAAAGAATGTGTAACGTTATTTTCAAATTCGCACTAAATCCGCCCCTGTCTTTTAATTTCGTTCAGGTATTTGTTTTCTTGACGCGTAATATTTAAATTATTTCATTCTATAAACGAATGTTTGTTATAATATTATTCTAAAGAATTGATAACTTTGTGGTCTCGACTTCTGGGCTCCGGTAGACGTGCCTTTTGCTATTTCCCAATATCAAATTCCTGGAATCTTAGTCGCAGAAATTGGAGTTACACAGTCTCGATTGAGCCAGGTTTAAGCTGGTAAATCTACGATGGGAATTTTCTATTGTCTCATAAGAATAAATACATTTTAATCTGTTAGGGCGTGCATCTGACTTTTGAACCCCACTCCAGTAAGTACACATTGCGCCACAGGAGACGCAGAGAGAATAGGCATTAGGTTGATAGCTGCGTACTCGAACCAACGTACGGGTTAATTTTCGGCGTCACCCCTACAAATCCGAAGTGGTTGCAAACCGAATTTAATTGAAGCGATTCTTTTAGTAAAAGAGAGATCGGACTCGAGAAATTCTATTTCGTCGGGTCTTTGTCGTGATATTCACGGAGGAAAGTCGGTTTGTTTACCGAAAAACGGTGCTTAAAAAGCTTTGTTATTGTGGGAAGCGTTTTTGCTTCAATTATAGTTACTTTGGTATTTCCCAGGAAATAAAATTGTAGAGGGTAAAAACGCAACAATTTTGGTCCCGTTGGTGCAAAGTTAAAGGGTCTGTCGAGAACAGAAATTGCCCGCCTCGTAAAGACTTGAACTGTGTGTGTTTTACATCTTGGAAGCTCTGTGATCCGAATGGACTAAGTAAACTTAAAGAGCGTTTGAGACTCAAAGTGGTTTTAGTTATTTTTAAAGTTTGTGTATAAACACTTGGATTTTGTTCTTGTGCTTTTTGGTTATTGTTAACAACAGTAATTGTTTTTTTGAAACCTAAGTTCCCTTGAACATTGGTGGGACGTGAATGAGCTGCTGTCGTGGGAATCAGGGACCTGCATGTATATATCACCTGGAAGGAAGATTGCCGTTTTGTTTTGTTATTTGAGTTCTTATGATTGTTTCATTTGATAAAAGACTAGAAGAACGTGGAATTTGTGAAATATTCCATACGAAAACCTTGCTTAGGCAAGATTAGTTTCGTATCTTCTCATTGAATTATAATATTTACGAGTAATATTTTTGACTAATTTGTAACAGGAACGTTCCGAGGTAATTTTAGCTGGTGTTGGTTAAATTATTGCAACATAAATAATAACTTTTGACTACTGTTTTTTTTGTTATTAGATATAAAGTTTATTTGTTGCTATTTCAAAATTCATTGTCAAGTTTATCTTGTTTTAATTAATTTAATATCTAGATTTTGGCCTTTTGTTCCATATTTTGAAAGTTTAACGTAACAGAATCTTTTCTTTTTTTGTTTATTGTAATAACTTGTTTTTATTGTTATTTTCCCATTATTTGCTTGTCAACCTTGTTCTCCAGTAAAGATATCAATTCTATCAATTCATACCATTTATTGACATTCTTTTGTAGTGTTATTTTGTTATTTTTATATTCTTGTTTGTGTATGTTTAATCCAATTTTATTATTGTTTTAATAAATGTAAGAAAGGTCGATTATTTACATTTTTGTTTTCTTTGTAAGTGGATCTCTGGTCCAGACAAGCAGCGTTAATTTCGTTACTTTGTTCGTTTGGCTATTAAAAAGCACGGTGGTGCTTAGTCTAAATTTCAATTAAAGGTCAGATACCTTTGTTCAAGAGAGAAGTAAATATTAAACTGGTATTTCTTTCTTGGATCTTTTTTTTTTTGAAAAAGAAGGAAGTCTTCAGAGGACTTCCTTGTCAAAATTGATTAAGACAAATCACGTGTTTATACAGTTTTTTTATTTCGTGTTGAGTCTCAATGGTGTAACGTTGAAGCGAGTTTTAATAAAGCTTTCACGAGGTAAGTTACACACAGGGTGAGGTTTCGCAAGAAGCCTATATACAGGGTGTCGGATTCACGAGTAGTCGCGTGACCGACCATCAGAACCCTTCGATCTACGACTGCTGGCGCCCTCTTTTGTGAATATCTATCAGTTAGTAAGAGTTTTGGAAATCAGTGAGCTTCTCTTTGTGTGAGATTAGGTAAGTTCATTTGAGAATCCACCCCATCTGCGGCATGAGCTACGGGATTTAACATCTACCATTGGTCTGGACGGGACTTGTGCATACTTTTGAGCATCTTCCCGTTACAAATGTTTACACATCTTACCTGATAAATGATGATATTGGTTCTTCCCATCAAGTTCATTACGATCTAATTCGTTCATCATAAGTGATAATTAAAAAGGAGAAACATGAATTGTTTATTGTACGACATAATATTTCGTATAAAATAAATTGTATTTTATTGTGTACATATAGAACAGTAAGTAAAAAAAGAAGTTTGACAACTGAGACTCATTCTCAATCTCCCGTATGAAACAGGCTTTAGATGTTATTGTTTTTCAGCTATTCATAAATAGAAAACTAAATAAATCGCTATTCATTTACGTATTTCCACTTTTTGGTTAATAACTAATCAGAGCAAATGTGTAATCTACATAGAGATACAAAGACGTCTTTTGTAAGTTTATGGCGTTGCAATTGTGAACTTTAGAGTAGCCACAAATACTATGAAGATGAAAGAAAAACAACTATGTACATTTTATATTTTTATAATCTGCTAACTAATTTTCATGCTGTCATATGATGAAACATTCTTTTTATTTATGTCCACAAAAATATATACCAAGCGACTTTTAATCAAGGATGCAGACATGCTGCATCCATAAAAAGTAGTGCGAATTAATTAAAGGACGTTTTTATCAAGTAGGATTTTGATTTTTATACTTGCTTGGTTGCGTAATCAATGCTAATTTTGCTATATTTACCTAATTAGATACTAGTTTTTAGTATAAATTGATATTTGCCAATAGATTATTTTTATGGAGTAATTATAATATTTTTGGTAAAATTTTATTTTATTCAAATCATCTAAAGGACCTTGTGCATATCTTTAATGTTTTATTAAATTGACGCAAGTTATGATTATTATATAATTATGCAACATCCTAACTTCCAAGTCTCACGTTTCAGAAATTGAACAGAAAAATTAAATTATTAAGAACATACTAATCGAGAATTTACTATCAATAATTTCTTGATAGTATAATAATTAAGAAAATTTAATTTTTACTTGTTTTTTACTTTATAATAAATAGAAAACTAACGCAAAAATTGTAATAGTACCACTGACGGTATAACTAGTCTGCCTGGTAGTGGGTCAAAATTGAAGGTGGAAAAACCTTGCCAGAATTTATAGAGTAAAAAATTAATTAATCTTGTTCCACATTATTTGTTGAAGCATAAAATCTGCAAAACGTCTTTAAATTCTTTACTTGAAATGTATTTTTCTGCTATATTACTGTTAGCATCTTTGAGTGGGCACAGACGTACAGGGCATCCCAATTTCAGAACTGGGCAGTAATTATACTACTTCGTAATTACATTACTTATTAAATTACTTTTTATGCGAAAGCAATACTAATTACATTACTTTGTTGAAAAAGTAATAGTAATGGGTAATCTTTCATTTTCTAACGTAATCATTTTAGTCACGCCATTATTTTCAAGTAACGTTGTTACTTTGGAGTGTCTGCATTACTTTAGAAACTATTCAGTGATTATTTACTAATAAAATAAGCAGTTTGTAAATTATAAAAGCATGCCATCTTCTTGGGTGGATGTAATGCTGCGAGTCCCGTGCGACAGAGCGAGTTGCGCATAAAAGATTCCTATCGGGGGTTGGAATGCCTCCGGGTTTGGTTAAATTTTAGTTGGCGAGAAAATGGTTGAAGACATAAAACAATAGCAATATATGTGCATAATATCAAGTCTTTTTAAATTTATATTTATGTTTTAGTATCAGAATTTTGTTGAAATCCCAACCATAAACAACGTATCGGCAGCAGTTGTGTGCTCGCGTTATTGGTTGATAAAAATAAAACGTTTTAAAAACAGTGATAGTCTGGGCGCAAGGACAAATAACATTATCTAATAAAACAAGTATTGGTGAAAAATTCCCGCGGTAGGATGCACGTTTATGCTTATGCTGTGGAATAATCAGACATAAGGTATAAATCAAATAAAATAATTCAAAATGAATACAGTTCAGCAACAGTGGATGCAGTGGGATACTTACTGGCGTAACAAAATCAAGCCTTATTTAAAGAAATCAGGCAAGAAGTCAAAATGAGCAAGCATTATATAACTCTTGGATACTTGAAAAAACCGAAAGACAACGTATGCAAGATAAATTAGAAAAGTATAAACAGACATGGAAAATCTGCAAAAACAAATTTTAAATTTAACAGTAAAACAATATAGTAGGGATAGCGCTATGACAGCCAAACAAACCAATCCTTCTGCCTCAACATTCTGTGAGACAGATGAACTAGCTTACGAAGTAAGTGAAGTCAAAATAAAAGTAAATAAAGAAATAAAAAGAAATTACTGTTTGTTTTACAATCCAAAAATTACCAGCTATTTGGACGTTACACACAACTTCTGCATCAGAGAAGCCAGATGTGTTAAATGTTCAGGAAAACACAACACAAGAGATTATAAGAAAACACTAGAACAAAAACCAAAGTGTGCTAAATGTCCGATGGAGGAGCCAGCTAGTTACAGGGGATGTGAGGTAGCTGTAACTTTCAAGCAAGGAAAGATAAAGATACACGACCAAGCCAATCGTGAACCAGAAAAAGCCCGCAAATGCTTAGCGCAGCAATAAACTTTTATTGACTCTAATAGCCAGAATGGATTTATTTTCTGAAAGGCCTCAGAAGCTTCAAGAATCGAACAAACCTCTAACGTTAAGTAGAACCACCAATGGATCGAAAAGACATTATAATAGCCACTTAACAAACAATCTGACATTCAAGTGTTCATAAATGTCCAGAAACTAGATATATACCCAATTTCAGAGACCTACCTTACCACTGAGTTTTATGTTAAACTCAGAATCTATAGCTTTTATCACACTATCCATCCATCTAATGCAACAACAGGAGGAAGCGCGATAATAGTCAAAAACAATATCTCCCATTATGAACAAATAATATCCCAGAACCAGAAAACCAGGCAACCATTATTACCATAATTACTAAAAAAGTGCCTCCGAGGCATAATCAAAAAAAAAGGAAACTATTCCAGTGTATTAAGAAAATTGGACAATAAATCTATAATTGGCGGAGACTTTAACACCAAAAATACAATTTGGAGCTAAAGGCTGACCACCACCAAAGGCAAATAATTGCACCGCGCTGCTATAGAACTCTGATGCACATATTTCTCTACAAGAAAGTCGACGTGCTGACCAACTGACCCAAACAAGATTCCTGATTTGTTAGATTTTTCCATGTTGAGAAAAATATCACCAAACTATGTGAATATAGAAGAAGACTTTGACATGAACTCTGATCATTTTCCAGTGATCCTTACCCTCCTAAATGAAAACATTTTCAGAAAAGAATCAAATTTCTTTCCATCAAATCGAAGAACAGCCTGAGGACGTTTCCAAGAAGATCTGAGTAACAGTATTCATTTAAATATTCCACTGAAAACGAAAGAACATCTCAACAAAAAGAAAATAGAAAATCTTACCATAGAGATTCGACAAGCTGCGTGGAGAAACACACTGACAGTAATACGATTAACAAATAGAAATAATTATTCAATAAAAATAAAGGAACTTGTTGCGGAAAAGAGAACTCTAAAAGACACGGACTTCAGAAGATAAAAATAGGTTGAATAGGGCTACCCAAAAACTGAGAAGGGAGATTCTGACATAAAAAGAAGAATGCACAAAAAGATTCTTAACAGAACTAACATCAGACAACAAAGAAACTGAAGGCACCCAAGAAGCTAAAAAGGCCGTGCACTCATTGTCCTCCTGTTAGAACATCAGATAATGGTTGGGCAAGAGGCAACAAGAACTGCTACATTGGTGCCCATCTCGAAAAAACATTCCAACTGGAGGAAGATCATGATTTTCTAGAAGACGAAGATAATCCAGACACAGAACAAATAGGAATTAAGCCGGTCACCCTCAAGGAAGTTGCTAAAGTAACACCATCAATCCAAAAAAAGCCCCAGAAATATTAAAAAATCTGCTAAGAAGAGCTATAGTTAAACTTACTTATATCATAAACGCAGGATTCGGGCTGAATTATGTACCTAATACTTGGAAGATGGAAGAAGTAATTTTAATTTTTAAACCAGGGAAACCTCCAAATGTACTTTCATCTTATAGATCGATATTATTGCTACCAATGATGGTCCAAGTTGTCCCAGAAACTGTTACTAAAAAAATTGAAGCATTTGATAGAAAGAAAACAACTGATACCATCACATCCATTTGGCTTCAGAAATAAACACTCAACAATAGATCGAGTCCATAGGATAACTCATTTTATCGAGAGACCGTATGAAGAAAAACAGACTTGCTCGGCGGTACTCCTTGATGTGGCTCAAGCGTTTGACAATGTGTGACATGCCGACTTAATTAAAAAAATGCGGTCTTATTTAACGGGAAGAATGTTCAGAGTAAAACAGGAAGAAGCATACTCGGAAATGAAAGAAATGAAAGCAGGTATGCTGGTCCTGTTCATGTTATATACCCCAACAACCAGATGTGAAATTAGCCACTTCTGCCGACGACACAACCACCCCGCAGTTAGCGAAAATAACAACAACAAATTATCTGTAACAAAATAAATCATTGGACTAAAAAGTGAAAAATAAAGAGAAACGAAACAAACAACAAACAAACAATAACATGATCCTACATCATAACATATGCAACTTAAATGGAGAGAACGCATTAAGAAAAAACGATCAGAGTTTTACCTTAAATTCAAGAAAATCTACTGATTGATTGGAAGAAAATCTAAGCTGTCAGTCTACAATAAACTTATGATTCATAAACAAATCCTTAAACCAATACGGATATACGGTATACAACTTTGGGGGTTCTACCGTAATGATGATCTTTACCGAAGATGCTGACAGTCCAAGAAGAGATCAAAAGGTTTGCAGAACAGCACGAGGGTAGACTCCACTCCTACGCCATTTGAACTTGTATAACAGTGGAAGTGCTAGTATTAAAATCTTCACGCCAAATAGTGATTATATTTCAAGAAAGAAAACTGAGCTGAACTGTTCAGAACATTTCAGATAAGTATAAAAGGATTAAGAGTTACAGATAAAAGCTGTAGGTTAATCATTAGTGGTTAGGAACAATAATCTTTGAAATTAAAAAGAAAATGTTTTAGTGTTTTGATATGTGACTAAAAGATAATCACAGATACTGTTGAAAAACAAAATATATTCCATGAAAGTCCATAAGTAGCCGGCACACCATAAGCACAAAAAGTTGAAGAATTAAGCTAAACCGTGTGGTGCGCGGGAGTGGCGGATGGGAGTTTGTGTTTGTGATGCAAGCCGGTTGTGTGTTTGGGCGCGGGAAGATGTAACGACTATTTGGTGCTCGTTACATAACATCAGTTATGGAATTGAAACTTTTGTCTGTAAGACGGGAATCTTTTCAGGTCCTTAATCTGTAAAGTTAATTTTGCTTCGTTCTGCACCATTAGCTAGAGATTGTTATCCGTAGTTGATTTCTCCTTTGATTAATTTTCATTAATTAGAGGTTTCGGAGACTGTCGGTAATTTTTCTTAATATGATTTGAGACACCCTGTATAAATAGTTTTCTTATTTGTTCATTTATTTATGTTTTCTGTGAAAAAGGCTTTAGAACTGTTATTTCGATATTCCTTATGTAGGATTGTTTGTCTAGATTCTTTTGTCATTCTTCTATCTATCAATTAAGCCCAAATTACTCAATGTCATTGGATAAGCTTGAGCCACTTTTATCTGTACTGGAGGCTAATTTTTGTCTTTTTCTTCATAGATCTAGCTTATTTGGAGCCCCAGGAATTGACCTACGCTTGCGACTCTTCAGTTGGACGCTTCCACCTGTCGTCAACGGGGATGTTCTCTGTTTTCATTCGTGCCGCTGACATCATCGCTAAGAGTGGACTAAATGTTTTCTACTTTATAGAGCTGTTCAAGTCAATTAGTCTTATTGGATAAACTTTACTAAAAGTTAATCATTATCTCATATCGTTGTATTAACAACACAATTAACCTAATTTGAATTATGATACTCTGAGAAAAATAAAAGAAAAGATAAGAAAGGGTTTTAAGAATGTTTTTTTGTTGCCTTTTTTGTTTTAGCGATCTGTATCTCTCCTCGGCTTCGTCCTCCAGTAAGTCAATCCTCTTGTTTTCGGTACATATCTAGCTTTCTCAAAAGCGACATTCTCCGTTAATAAACTTTGTAGTTGCTTACTTTTTGCACTAGAATAAAAATGAAGATTTCTTCCCATTTTAATTTGACGTAGGTGAGGGACACAGGACGACGCAGCACGTCGATTGAAGCTCGTTTCCCAATTAATAACCCATAAATAAGCAATCCAGTGGGGTGAGAAGAAGTCCCAGCTGTGCTTACTCCCGGCGGGGGGAGCCGATGGAAGGACGTGGTCGGAGTTTCTCTAGCTATCCCCTTAGCTCCAGATTTATTGCTATAAACCGTTTCAGTAAAAGTATTAAATATAAAACGTCAGAAATATGCCATGTTGATATTTTTGAAATAGTTATAACGAAAAGTAACTAAAGTTTGGTCGAACCGCACCTATATTTAAGCCTATATTGTAGAATAGTATAAATAGTAAAAAGAGTCTCGCGCCGACGTGATTTCCCGTTCCCCAAATATAAAAAAGTATTTTTTTTTTAATTACAAATGCTACAAAAACTCTTGTCTAGGGCCCCCAATATATCAGTTTTGTTTTTGTGAAACCTTTTCAAAAACACCCTGTACATTCCTTACACATTCATAGTATTGGTTTGTTCTACCTTCAGTTATAAGTGGCTTGTTCTATTTCCAATTCAATAAAAGTATGTGTCATTCTAAATGTACCAATGAATAATTGACATGATGTGGGGTGGTTGGTACTGCATTTTTCAAGATAATTCTTGTTTGAACTTGGTAGTTGTAAGCAGGTGGTGAAAATTTCGAAAATTATTTAGAAAACAATAACTAGTAACTCGAATTCACCGGCAAGATCTTTAGCATCACCTGATACTTTTCGGTATAGAATTATTTAAGAACTCTACATCGTTAGATTTAATTTAGGGTTATGGAGAGTGTACTCAACGAGATTGAAGGTACTTCATTTCACCTTACAACTGAGAATGCACGTTTTGACGTTGAACTAGACAACGGCATCGTAATGTATAAAAAAAAAGAAGATAGAGCCAGAAAATGCTCAGTTGGAGGACAAGGATAAAATGATAGAGAATAATGTCACAAACGGCTCTGAAGAAAGTTCTGCAAACGGTGAGGGATAATAATTTGAAAATAGGTAGAATCAGAAACAGAAACCTAGAAAACTGGAAGCAAAATGATCGAAAACGCAAACGTAATAGTACGTTGACGTTAAAGAGCACATGCCTTCTAAGAAGATTATAAAGCATAGCTGTAGGAATGATTTCTGCAAATTTAATTGTTTTAAAAATAAACCAAATTATAGTGTAAATTCGAAACTCCTTTCTAAGTAGCAATCACGAAAAAGTGAATATGAGAATCTTATCAGATATCTGGTTAGCCAAATCAGAAGGTTTTTTTTAGATGTGTAATCGAAAGTAAAGACGTGTTACTGGTACACTTCAAAAGTCACCTAACACCAGAAATATTATAGATATTCAAGATTCAAGAATGCAATGTTTTATATTCCGCTTTGACTAAAAATCTCCCAAAAACTTCATGGCATAACTGGTTATCACACTACCAGTCAATTTACAGGGTTTGGAAAAAAACATGCTGAAAATTCTAACATGTCTCACCACAAACTTTGTCTTTAGGAATTGGGGATTTTAATCATAAAATCTTTCAACACTTACCTGAGTTCAAATGGTGACGGGCTTTAATGGCAGCTTATAAAATAGTGGATAAATTGCTATCTACTAAAGACAGTCTAAAAACAGTACTTTCTTAGAACCCAATACCAGACTGTGTAGTCAAATAGCTTGGTTCCTTAACCAGCATTATCTTCAGATTATGGGTGTCTAATAACAGACTCAGAAATTGTGCCAGTGTTTCGTACAAAATCATCAATACCCGAAGATACAAACATCTTAACGATATGCAACTGCAAAGAGGATTTCTTAATATACGAAGGTGGATCAAATATATACGAGCCTTTGTAATAAAATCTTTGTTTTTCAAAATTAATGCTCACTCATCTTATCAATACTTTTCTTCTTGCGGATTGCTAAATCTTTTAACGCCGTTTCTACCTCTTCATTGCTCGTGAAGAATCCAAGAGCTTCCTTGAACATGTAGAAGTCACACGGTGAGGGGTTTGGGCTGTAAGGGGGATGTGTAAGGTCATTCCAATGCATGTCAGTCAATTTTTGTTGAGTTAAAGCTGCAGTATGCGGTCTCGTATTGTCATGGAAGAGGAACACACTTTTAATAGGGATCCCACGCCTTTCAAATAATTGATTAGGCAAAAGAAAACTGAAGAAATTGGCATGGCAAAAGTATATTCAAACAAGAAATGAAGAAGATAAAAATTAATTTGGAAAAGAGACCTAGGCAACTATAGATCCATATGTTTAGCTATTAAGATCAACAGCTAGATTCTTGAAATAAGCTAAGAAAAGAACTAAAGATAAATTAGAAGAAAAACAAGCAGAATTTAGTGAAGGCAACTGAAAGAGGAGCCGAGGTGAGGCACCAAGGTCGTTGCTCCCTTCCAGACACCCCTCCCCACCGACCACAGACACCTGT
The DNA here is from genome assembly GCA_011009095.1 of Ignelater luminosus. Lineage (NCBI taxonomy): Eukaryota > Metazoa > Arthropoda > Insecta > Coleoptera > Elateridae > Ignelater > Ignelater luminosus. The sequence continues at coordinate 147,581 of VTPC01001502.1, forward strand.
GACTAATATCGCATCGGAGCGGCACGTAATTACAAAAGGCTCGTTTATATTTGATCCATCCTGGTATTAATTTGTTTTACTTATTTAACTGAAGTTATCAGTGGTTTAGACTGAAGAAGCAAATGAATTTCTCGCAAAAGGGATAATGTGGCGTAAACGATTAAAAAAAATACATTCACGCGATAAATTAACTCGGACTGTAAATAATATTAATAATGATGGTTACTTACCTTTGAAGAAGGGCTCATAAGGTTGGAGAAATGGGACCAAGATACAGACAGGATCGAACACACAGTATAAAACAACAAAAAAAATTATCGAAATTAATACGATAACAAGGGGTGCGCGTTACTTGGACTTGCACAACACTTGTGTGTTTTTGGGCAGCACAAAGACAACTCTTGGGGATGTGGAATTTAAAAATGGGAATGGACCGTAGGAGGTGGGGCTGAAAAGCTATTATATTTACAGTCCATTTTATGAACAAACAAAAGAATTTTTTTCTTAGCAAATAGTAATGAACAATCAAGTAAAATGAATTAATTAAAATAAACAAAATTATACGTATATGTACCTTAAATACAGGGTGTTAGTGAACTAATAGTACTCCGTGAAACAGGTGATAGGAAAAGTCATTTGAAATAGAAAAGCCTAGTAACAATTGTTTCCATCTTGCTCCGTTTTTGAGAAAATGTGAAAAACAGCCAGCACTATCTGGCAACGGTGTCGCACTAAAACCTTGATTATAGCCTCTTGCAAATTTATTTTAGACACTCCCTAATAAATCACTAGAAAGTTGAGTGTAGTTTCCTAAGAAGTTTTACCTGGGATGAATCTTTTGCATAAAACCGTAAATAATCTTCTGTTTGTTGTATCTACTTAAAAGGGGTGTAGGTTGTTATTTCTTTAAAGAAGTTGCTTAAGCAACAAAACGGTATTGTACAAATTGTTTAAAACTAGACTCTTGTAATGTAAATTTACGTAAAAGGTAGTTTTTGTTAAATGCTGGTTATTAGGGAATAATTGAAAAAAGTAAATTAAAAAAATTACTTGTAGCTAATCTGATGTTAGATTATCCTGAAAACCATCAATCAACAAAAATCACTTTTTATGTAAATTAACACTGCAAGAACATGGTCAAGTTTCAAATGATTTTTACAAAATTAATAATAGAGAGTGTAAATTGAAATACTTAGACCAAAAGTGGATTATTGTGATTACCGAAAAATAACTATTGGAAAACAATACTAGCTTAATTGCTGTTTGGATTGCTTATTATTTTATTTTATGCTAATACCGGAAATCTTTAAATAATTCTTTGACTTTAAGGAGTACGTGTTTTTTTAGAAAAAGGGGATTTGTTAAAAAATACTTACACTCACCTTCGCATGTCAAGGAATTCCTTGATTAAAACTTATCTAAATTATTGCATTGCATAAAGATGTTAGAAAAGTAATAGTAAGGGTGTAATAAGCGTCCATTGCGCACAAAAAGAAACTAAACCTGAAATGATTGCAATCACATGGCTGGCTGCTAAAGCTTGTTTATTGCTCTAAATTTAGATGTTTTGAATTTGAGCGTATTTCGTGTAAAAATAATTTGTCTTTTTTTTCGATTTAAACTAGTACCGTTGTATGTAAACTTCCTAGGGTGTACACTTAAAGCTTAAAAGCAGAACAAAGATGGGTTTGCTTCTTTGACCAAGATAAAAGAAGATAGCTGACGGTAAAAGGAACAAACAACCCGCAATTTACTGGAATGTCTGGCTTGACTAGGATTAAAGAAAGAGAAAGTGTGAAAGGGAAATTTCTTTTTTAACTAATGCAGAGTTGCCAATTCTCTTAGTAATTTTATTAGGCTGGATGAGACCAATCTTCTGAACAAATATTAAAGTGGAATCTACATTAGTTATTGAATAATAACGGATGAAAGTCTGGAACTTTATTAATCATTTCTGGGAAAACCGTTGAGATTTGACCATGGTTATATAAGACTTTTCTGTTTGTATTGATGTCCCCTACCACCAGTTTCCCGGACTACTATTAGTTCACTAACACCCTGTATTTATTTACAACTAAACTTAACAGATAATTAAGGATGCATTGGTTTATGCAAATGTATAGACCAGGTTTCTTATAAAAATATTATTGCAGTTGCAGTAAAGAACGATACATTACATAATTGCGAAGAAATTATAAAATCGGATACTGAATCATCATTTACATGATTAGGTATTTTAAGCACCAAGGTCAATATACATTTACCTCGATAACTTCTTTAATTATAATCCTAGAACCTCTAACCCAAACCAATAGAATACCGAAATAAGGGGCTTACTTTCTTGAACTTTTGAATGTCTCTAATGGCACTCAAAGTAGCATATCTCAGCTCTTTTTATTTAGATTTTGTTTGTGTGTGCACTATTTTGTGTCGACAAAGTTAGTTGTTTGTCTTTGTTTTGGAAAAATCTATTTTAACAGCTAAATAAGCGCAAGTCCCAATTAGATGGTTTAGTATTCTACGGGTATCCATTTTAAAAATGTAAAGAATCTTGAATACGCAAATTTCTTCATGTACTGCAGACTTTTATCTGATGGGAAAATAGCTCTCGGTGAGATGAAATTCTGAAAGCAACCGTAAATACTGAGTAAAGATCGAAAAAAGAATTTAAAAGGAGAAACCCTGAAGGAACACAAAATCTGCTCTACTTACAAGCCTAAAAAGCAAAAAAGTCCTAACCCCAAAAGTTATAATTTTGAGATATTGAGTGAAATGTGTTTGGCTTACTTCTATTAATGGTAGTATAAAGTTGGAATTATAAAAAATAGATTACTTTCACAGACGTAAGCAAAGAGGCTACCACAAAGCAGTGTTGCCAATTGGCAAACTGCACGTAATAGTTTAGATACGTAGGTACTGTTGCCTGCGAAGATCGTGTGCGATGCATTTGTGAACAAAAGCGAGCCCGACCGGTGGACCGCCGAAGGCCGAAGGTGGTCACACTCTTTTAAGTCCAAGAGGCTTAGAAAGGGTCGGAGTGCGGAAAGCGCGACGAAGCGACGCCGCAGGCGTCAGCCTCGATCGGAGCCGCAGAGCGGCTGAGCGAGGGCCTAGAGGTGAAACGGCGGACTTTCGCGACTAGTAATAAATTAATCTTGCTAGAAGAAACTCGGGTTTACTTTTATATTTACGATCAAATGTTCAGGGAAAAATTAAAAACACATTGATTTTTCATTATTTTTAAAATTATGATTACTGGGTACTGACTAAACATTTTTACATTTATTATCAAAACGAAAAACGTTTATTGATTTAAATATTCAAGTAGCAGTCATTTAGAATATCTCTTGTACCTGCTTGCGAAAATAACCTAAATTATTTAATTATTGAAATTAAAGTTACTCGAATTTTATCTAATATATTTTGAAGTACTAATTGTACGAAAAGAATTAATGATGAAGTACAATTTAATAAAAGAAAAACAAAACGAAAGAAATTAAAATCAAACAAAACAAATAAAATGACAAACAAAACAAACAAGAAATATACAAAAGAAGCAAAAACTAATGAAAATACTTTTAACATGATAAGTGCTTAAAAGTTTAATCCAGCAGTGAAGTACATTTTATGAAAATATAACTGCGATTCAGATTGTCTTCCCTGATGCTGAATGTTGTGTACAGAGTTTTTGATATTTTGACAAACGCAGACGAAAGTTAATCTGTCTGCACGCATTTTTGAGAACCAATAATTCCGTAACTGTAAGACAAATTCATAGTAGTTACCCTTTGTAAAATTGTTTGTCACCTGGATTGGCTCTGATGTCGATTTTTTAGTTTCGCACGCTTTGCCATAACAAACTGTACGGGGAAACCTCGCACGGTTCACGATGACAGCGAATAAACGGTAGGTAATGACCTGCATTCAATGTTAGTACTTCTATGACACCTTCTCTTAGAAAAATGTTATTTAACTGACGCAGTAAAATAATCAAAAGTTTAAAGTTCGACTTTTTTTCAAATTTTATTATCAAGACCATTTGTCTCCCCCCCCCCCAAACATAAATTTCTGGTCACGCTGCTGATTATTACAACAACCTTTAAAATAAAAATGTGCTTTTAGTTAGGTGTATGTACATGATTGTTTCAATGATTATTGTTGTTTTTCCCACAGGTTTTTGAATCTTCTAGGTTTGAAATACTAAAAACTAGTTGTTTAAATTTTATGCATTGTGTTTTATTTTAGTTGAACAATAATCATTAATAAATGTATTTTGCTAGATATTTTTTTAGCGAGGAGAATATTAGCTTTTTGTTTTGAAATTTCCACACCCTGCATTTTTATAAATAACCCATGTAGTACTGATTTTAATAAAATAAAAGCATTTTCTTTTTTTTTCTCCAGGACCTCTAAACTTCTTTAAAAACAACATCGATTACCTAATCGATTGTATTATCTACTACTACTTCTACTACTACTTAATATGAATAAAACAATAATATAATTTTTTTTTATTTGATTTGATTGGCTTTAAAATCCATACAGTCAGTAACAAAATTTAAACCAACCTAGAAATAAACTCCAATTTTTATTGTAACCCACAATTTAAAATCGAAAACGTCTGAGAAATTTAACACATGAGCTTTAAAGGGTCGATGACCTCTCGCTTCCTTTCCGTAAACGCACACATAAAATTTGTATGCACCCCCAAAATAAAGGTTGCACGCAACTTTGAAGACAGATAACCGGCAACACCGCAAAAATAAACATATAGATACTGCGTCGTCTGTTAGAGAATTGCCACACTTTGAACTTGCAGGTTCACGACTATGCTAACGTTATGTTCTGCACTCTGCTAATTTGTAGGAGTGAAATTCATTTCTAAACTTGCGTTGCCATTTTCTCACAAACTATGTCGAATTTTAAAATAGATCTTGAATCATATTACGTAAAATATTGTCCTCTTTGGAATGAGGTATTATAGTGTACATCTGTTAATAAATAAAATCAGTAGACAACAAAAAATGGTGTTAAAATTCTATGCAAAATTTCAGTGAAATTTACATCATCATATTTACTTTAATATTGCATCAATCATGTTTCAAATAAATATTTTATCCCGAAGGGGTAAGCTTGTAGATTACGACAAAGCAAGAATTTTTAAAATCGCTTAATCCGTTATTGAGAAAATCGCAACGCAATGGTGACATGTTTTCCCTATTCTAAACCATGTAATGCTATAGCAGGAAATTTCACTAAGTCGCTTCGGGATCCCACCCTTAAGAGGGCTGCGGCAGCCTAGGGTAGGGCTTCACTGTACTTTAACTATACTAAGACGAGTCGGGATCCACCTTCCAATAGGCCACCTGCGGTTGCCCAAAGTCTGCTTTTGTCTTCCATTAACCTTCTCAAAAGAGCCAGATACAAATACAGGTTGGGTTGCACCTTCTTATTGTTATCCTGTAGTTACCTATATTTTTGGGACAATCTCAATAGAATTCTCTCTATCTAACTTATAAAACAACATTTGTTACTGAGTCTGCTTTCTATCTTTTGAATGCTGCTGTGTAATGACATCTAAAGTCAGAAATACATAATAACAAACTTTCTGCGCACCGATCACACATTCACTGCGTCGCGCCGCGCAAGTAGAGGGCTATAGCACTGCACAGTAAAAATTTATTTTCCTACATAGTATAAATTATCCAGGCTTTTTCGTCAGTTTCTCTGTCATACAGAAAGAGACTATTCAATATAAGAGACGCATCGGTCAAGGTCGTGAAAGAAAAACCACCCCAAAAGCAAGACCGATTTTGAGCCTTCTCTGCCTTGTGTAGTTGTACCTTCGTAGCACAGGATCATCGAATTGCACTCAGGATGACTCACCAATGCAATGGTCTGGGACGGAATTGGTCTCAACGAAAGAACCAAACTTGTAGCAATCCCAAGGAAACTTCGCTCAAGGGTGCGTTGATATGGTTCGGGAGGAACATGCTATGCCTGCAGCGCATGGTATGGGCACTAATTTTGTCTTTTTGCAAGTAATGCCAAGCCACATGCTGCGGAAGTCACTATAAACTTTCTCAATGAGCATGGTATTCAAACCATAGATTGGTCTGCGTTAATTCCTGACTGGAATCCTAGCGAACAGGTATGGGATATATTAAACAGACGTGTTCAGAGGCGCTGAAATGCAGCTAACAGAAGTCCTAATTCAACAAAAGGGCAGTATACCCCAATAAGACATTAGACGGCTTATGCGAAGCATACCATGAAGGTACCAAGAAATTATTCGTGGCGGTGAAGGACGCACGCGCTACTAAACCCTCTATTTTTTAAAACAGCGCAATGTTTCATCGACAGGATGCTTGTATTTTCAAATTGTTATTTGTAAATTTATTGGAATAAAATGTGTGTCTTTCTCAAATTGATTATTCCATCTGCCATGATACCGTTTTCATGCAAAAAGTTACAGAGCTTCAAAAAAGTATTTAGGATCTTTAAAATTCTCCTAAGCGTTTGGTAAAATTACTCCGATGTATGTATGTATATCGTTTTTTCTTGTCTGTAATTCACATAATTTATTCATCAGAATTGTACGTTGTACCTTCGTTACTGTGAATACAGGAAAATTCTGATATGTTTTAGGCATTTATGGAAAAAATGAAATCGATGATAACGGAATAATGCGGTTACACTTTTTAAATAAATTCCATCTACCTAAAAAATTAAGTCTACGAGTGATCAAGACGACACAAAAAATTAAAACAGATTTGCGTCATAGGAATATTCTGGAAATTAAAAATCTAAAGGTGGCATAATAAATATGTATAATCGAACGCGCTTTCAGGAAAAAAGTAAGTAAACAAGTGAATAAATAGATTCTTCTGACTGCATCGACCAAATCTCATAATTTCTAAAGGTCACTCATGTGCTGAAACGTATTTTTCTCATTTATGCATGTTAATCTTCATCTTCTGTCTCACGTTTTGAATATTCTTTAACAATATGCAGAAATGTCCTTTATAAACCTTCATTACAACTATCTTAAAAGCACTTTTTCTATCTCATATTAATTATATTAAATTTTAAAAAGCGATAACTATTTGAATATGCAGGAAAAATAGCCTTTAATATTATAATTATCGTCAACACAAATGAATACCTCTTTTTCTAATTATAGTGTTGGTTCGCGACTAAACTTTTTATTAAAACAATTTGCCAACGTCAAACTATAACGAATCAATAAATAAATGTATTATTTTAAACGCATCCCATTGTTAAAAACAAAAAAAAAACAAAAAAAGAGGTATCAGCAAGAAAACAATTGGAATATTCTATGAACGCACATCTGTAGTACGAATAACGTACATAAAATGCAACAGCACACAAAATGTGCGAGAGCGATCTGCTGACCTTCGTTATGTAACCAACGGCCAGCAGGAACCGATTAAGCCCAAAACTCTGCAAAAACCAGTCGCGAATGCAGAATATATTATACACGAAGCTGCTTTTTGCATCTCTTTCTTGCAATTTCTGCTTTTTTTACTTTAAACATTCTACGTTATAAAGAAAATAAATCTTAACATTTGTAGTGTGCAGCGCATTTAGCTATTGTGATTACACGTGTTGTTCTTGTATTATTATTATTATTATTGTTAGTGCTTTAGTTCTTATTTTCGCCGTTTTCTTCCTTAATTTTACTACTGTGTGAAATACTTTTTGCATATGTTATGTAAGTATAAACATAAACAGTAATTACAACTTATGTACGAGTACACTGACATTTTACTGCAATTGCTGAATATTAATCTGAGGGTCGCGCAAAGAAAATGTTAAAATGTTAATAAATTTAGAAAATTTTGAAAATTATACCTACAGAAGATAAAACTACTTAATTGGAGGGAAGTTAAGTTTTTGCGTTACAAAACACTTTATAATACGTTTGTATTCATGACATTTTTACACAGAGGACTAATTTAATATTGTTAGCTGGTATGCACGAATTTTAAGAAAAAAATATTAGAGGTATAAAATAAAGTAGCAGCAAATCATCTTTCTACATACCGTCAAACATTTTTACACAATGTTGCTACCCTTGCTAAATTCACTTTATTGACTCAACTTAAACTAAATGAAGACAGAAGTATTTTTAATAAGAGATAAATCAAAACCAAGATGATAAAAAATTACCAGGAAATATTATGCTTCATGCTTTATTATTATTATTATTATTGAATTGAGGGCTCTTGAGGAATGTGATCTTATTATTGTGTATCCCATAACTACTATAGTGATCATTATTTTTACGAATTTTTGTTTTCTATCTTAATTACTAATTTCTCTTTATATTTCTTTTTTTTAGGATTTTTAATTTCTGTTCAGCCATGTCTTTATTTTTTAAGGCCTAAAAGTTTCTAATTTTTACACAGAGATAATTTTTCTGTTAAAATTACCGTGCAATGCATATTAATGAAGACATTGTGAATCTGAGATTGTAATCTGTGTATCTTGCAGGAATATTGTCATTTTTTTGGGAAGTTCACTGATGTTGTATATTAGGGGTGGATCAGTCCCTTATATTACTCCAGAACTTATATTCATTACAGTTAGCTGCAAGATTTTTCTACTCATTATTTGCTATCTTCCACTGATTCTTTTGATTATTTACTTGGGTTCTCCAATCGACGACTTCTAATCGTTTTATGTCCATTTTTCTTTTGGTCTTTTTCTTGATCTTGTTTCTACTGGGTTCCACTCTATTATCATTCTTATTGCTCTTTATTCCTCACATCTTTGTCCATTCTATCTTATAGTGTATCTTACTATCTCTTCTTTTACGTTTCTTACATTATTTCAGCGTTCATTCCCTAACTTTCTGTATGTTGGTGTTGTTATTACTCGATCTTTTTGCCTTACATTTACTTTCTCTGTATTGTTTTCTGTATCTCTTTCATTTAATACTATTTCAAAGTGTTTTTTCCATATCTCTTTTTATCTGTTATTTGTCATGTTTTGATTCTTAATTGATTTTCCTGTCATTATGTTTTTCTTCCTTTGTTTTCTTAATTTTCTATAAAATACTTTTGTATTGCTGTTTTTACTCCCATTTTTTTATATTTTCCATTGTATTTAACCGATCATTTATGTTCTGCATATTATTTTCTGCTTCTTTTTTTCTCTATACAGTATGTTTATTTTAAAACGATCTATCCCTAATATCTCGTAAACAAATAAAGATATCGGAATAAGAAAAAATACATCAATCTATTTATGGAGGGGGGACATTAAAATACATAATTAATTTAATTATAGAGGTCGCTGTGTTTGCTCTCATACACATAACTTCAAACATTCTTAATGCTATTTTATCGCTTACGATACGTCGTTGGAAAGTAAATAACAATAGCAATCTTCTAGTGAAAGTTACAGCACAAAACGTCTCGTTTTAGTGCTGAGCTTAAATTGCATTAACTTAAGTAAATAGACGCATTTCAATTGTTTTGGTACTTATTTCGGATATGAAACAGATGAACGTAAACATTTTTAATTGAATAATTTAAATGGAACTGAATTGGCCACCTTGATTGGTAGTTAATACAAAAGCATCTCACTATAACTACAAAAGTAAGTCATATTCTTTCCGTGAATTATCGCAACTCAATTGTTTTAATATATACTTTAGATGAAAAACAAATGCTTCTTCACATCTTTTGGCAATGCATAAGGTGAATTGAACTATCGAGGTGACTTGCTACGATTAGGTATTGTCTTCAAAAATTACTTATTTCGTGTTGTGCCTTCACTTCTATTTTTACCTTCTACTAACAGATTAATTTGCAATAATCAATTAGAAATACCTACGTGCATCTGTTTTGCATTCGAAATAAGCACTAAAACAATTGAAATACGTTTATTTACTTAACTAACGCAATTTAAATTCTTAACTAAAATGATACGTTTTACGCTATAATTTTCGATCAAGTAAGCTGATTTACATTTTGTATCTCCAGTGGTGAAGTGCTATTTAAGATTTCGAGGTTATGTGTGCGAGAGCGAACACAGCGACTTCTATGAATAAGTTATTTATGTATTTTAATGTACCTCTCCATAATAGATTGACGTGTATTTGTTTATTCCGATATCTTGATTTGTTTACGAGATATTAGGGGGTGGATCGTTTTATAATGAACACACCGTTAATGTTCATATTTTTTTCACTCAATGGTCTTAAACACTTCATTTCTTCGTCCTGTTTTATTTTCACTGCTTACAGGTTAATTCTAAGTTCTATAAACAGAAACAGAAGTAAATAAAAAGTACAAAAACTTGAAAGTTTTAAATATAACGAAAAATGCCATATTTACTAAAAGCTTGCCTTCCAGCCTGGACGTGTAGCAGCTAAGAAAATGAGATTTTACTGTGCTGTCATTTTATACCCGCATAGCCGACAATGTGTGTCAGCAATCGGTGGGCGGGATGTTCGCAGGCTGTCTCCGCTATAAAATTTGCTCTTGTGTATTCGTGATCTTACCAAAAATTTTGGTTTTGCGACCCATTCTTTGATATTCGGAAGAGAGACAGAATGCATACCAGAATGCATACCAGAACTAATACCAAAACCAACTTTTATACGCTTATGTTTGTCTATATCTAGAATATCTAAATAATTGTTGAAATCTTTGATTTACGATGACATCGCTAACTGACAACCGTCTGTGAGGCCTTCGCTACCATACTCCATTCCTGATGTATTTTATTTTGTAAACTACACGGAGAAAAGTTTATTGGAAAAATTATATAGAAATATAATTAGATAAAGGACAGGACCGGCCTCAGATATTAAGTCAGTGAGGCGATCTCCTCAGGGCGCATAGTTATGGGGGGGGGGGGGCACAAAAATCGGCAAAATAAGATGAACTTAAAAAAAACTGTTTGCCGCAAAGGAAAATTTCATGGTAGGCATATTTTGAGGCATTTGTTTTTTCTAGAAATTACTTGGAATTCTAAAATGAAGGATATAAGTATCTACTGTGTTTTATTTTATTGTATTTTTACGGTTTGCTTATCCATTGCTACTTGTTGGACAACTTTCTTGTTCGAGCTTTCACAAGAACATCTGGATCTGAAAAAACACATATCGACATGAATGCAAGTACATGGTAGTAATATTCCGAAAAATTTAAATCTTTTCTTGCATTTTACTTTTAAAGAACGAAATTGTATAAAACTGCTAATTCTTTTCGTCTAGAGAAATACTTACGTTAGCAAACGGAATCATATCGTACTTATTTGATCAATTTTTTTTCTGAACACGAATCTGAATGATAGACTTTTGTTCTGTATTGATTATCAAAAAGACGTCTACTTTGCAATTAAATAACATTTTTTTGAATGTAACGTGACCGATAATTAAAAAGCCTATTTTTGTAGAAAGTATAATCTTAGGGAGAATTAAGAATTTGTAGTTTTGAGAAGAAAACAATTTATTCGTATTTAGCATTCTTAAACATAACGTAGGGCAAAACCGGAGTTAAAGCTACAGTAGATGGCCTGTTTAATATTTAGCTTTCTTAGAAACTTGGTGGAGGGCGCCGTCCGACTTGGACCACCACAGATGGTCTGTTGGTGGGCATAATCCAATCCGTGTTTGTATTTAGCGGTTCTTATGAAAGCAAAGGCGGCAAAAATGACCTTTGTCTACCGCAAGTGGCCTGTTGGATATTTAGCTTGCTTAGGAAGTTGGTACAATTCAAACTCCGATCTTGGATCACCGTAAATGGCCTGTTGGTAGGCGTAGCCCCGCTCTTATTTGTATTTAGCATTCTTAAGAAGGACTAGAGAAAGCGAAAACCAGTCTTAAACCACCGCAGGTGTTTCCTATTTAGCTCTCTTTTAGAACCCACCTGGATTGTGCTTTGTCCTTCATCGTTCTTCTAAGCGAGCTGAATATCTAGCAGGCTCTTGCTGTGGCTCAAAGTCGGTTTTCGCGCTCCATTGAAAAATTTTGTTTACTGGGATTGGTTGGTGGAGGACAAAGTCCGACGATGGACCACCACAGGTGGCCTGTTAGACATAGTCCAATCAGTGTTTGTATTTAGCATTTCTAAGAAAAACAAATGACGACAACGCTCGATTTTTGGCTACCACAAGTGACCTGTTGAATATTTAACTTTCTTAGAAGATTGATACAGTGCAAATTCTGACCTTGGGCCATCATAAGTGAGCTGTTAAAGGGCGTAGTCCTGCTTTTGTTCCTAGTTAGTATTCTTAAGAAAAACAATGGAAGACGGAACCTGACTGGATAGCTTAGCCCGATCCGCGATAGCACAATGTTAAACTTTCCTTTCGATCAGGTCGGGCTGTAGCGTTCGGAAAGTCACCAACGGTCTCCCAAGGTTGGACTTTGTCGTTTATTAACTTTCTAGAACCAGTGGAGAGGTAAGTTCGACCTTGATTTACCTCGGAATTTACCTACCTTCTAGTAGACCACTTGTGGTACTTCGTTGTCGAACTTTGCTTTTCAATGGCGTTCTTAACTTTGTTAGAAGGTTGATGGATGGCAAAGTCTAACTTTAGAGCACAACACGCCGAGCCATTACAGGTGGCCTATTGGCTGGCAATGTCCAATCCGTGTTTGTATTTAGCATTTTCTAGAAAAACATGCAACGGCAAAGCTCGACTTTTGGTTACCGCAGGCCGTTTGTTGGATATTTAGCTTTCTTAGAAAGATAATGAAGAGCGAACCGCGATCTTGGACCACCGTAGGTGACCTGTTAGTGGACGTAGCTCAGCCCACATTCCCATTTAATATTTTTAAGAAAAACGAAGAATGGCAAAGACTGATCTTTGGCTACCGAAGGTGGCATGTTAAATATCTAGCTTTCTTAGAATGTTGATACAGTGGGCCACCATAGGTGGCCTGTTGGTGACGTAGCCCTGCCTGTTTTTGCGTTTGGCATTGTTGAGAAGGATAAGGGAGGGCGAAGCCCGATCTGTTTTATATTAATTTTATAAGACAGTTGAGAAAGGCAATAGAGAACAAAGTCCGATTTTGGATCACCTTGGGTCGAGCTACTCCTTCATATAGATCACCTGCGGTTTCCGGTTGTCGGATTTCGCTTTCCATTAACCTTTTTAACTTTGTTAGAAGGCATAACAGGTCGAGCTGTGTGGTAGAACCTGTGGTGGCTCAAAGTCGGTCTTCGCTCTTTATTGGAAAATTCTGTTTATTGCACCTGTTAGAGGGTACAGCCCAGCTCATGTTTATATTTAACATTCTTAAGAAGAACAATGGAAGACGGAACCCGCCTGTGGATAGCGTAACACAAGCAACAGCGTCCAGTAGGTCACCTACGGTGACCCAAGGTCGGACCTTGCCCTTCATTAACTTTCTGAAAGAATTGAGAAAACCAATACAGAGCGAAGTCCGATTTTGGATTACCTCTGATTGAGATACGCCTTCTAACAGATCACCTATGGTGTCGGACTTTCCTTTCCATTGACTTTCTTAATTTTGTTAGAAGGTTGATGGATGACGAAATCTAACTGTGGGACATAACAGGTCGAGCGGTGTGGTACCATCTGTAATGGTTTAAAGTCGGGGTTCGCTCTTAGTTGATCTTTTTAACTCTTTTAAAATGTTGATGGACGACGAAGCCCACGTTGGATGGTATGACCAAACCTGTGTTTGTAATTTCTTTGAAAAGGTTAATAAAGGGTTTTCGAACAGAAGGCACTTCGATTGGTGGTTACCGTTGCTATTTAAAGAAGGTTAAAAGAAGAATCCGACCGGAGCTGAGAGACACATTTTTAAGAATGATTATAATTATTCGTTTTGAAATTTTAAGTGCAACGTAACTGCGTATTTTAAATATCTTTCTTCCTTATTTGTATACCAAAGATTAGAGTTTTAGTGGTTAGAAGTCCACTCTTTACTGATGACCAATAAACTACGTGAACTCGACGTCACTTTGCTTACTGAATATTTCTCAATATTTTTGTGAGTTTCGAGGCAGAAAGCAAAACGATTTGTCTTTTATTCATATGGAATCCGATGAAAGTATTTTTCAGATGAGATGTCTGTGTTTATTTTTAATGCAATGTGTATAAAGTAATTAAATGCAATCAAGGTTTGGTGTAGCTTTCAGATTAAGACTTTCACAAGACCAAAACATGGAATGTGTTACTCTTGAATCGAATTCTTACCCGTCGTTGTTAGGAATGTTGTTTTAACAAAGGATATATTATGAAGAATCTTTCCCAACTGCCAAAAATGGTTTTTCCCCGTTTGTTGTTCAACCCTTTGAAAAGGATGCGGAAGGGAAAATCGTCGAAAAATTTTAAATAATATCTGAACAGATGAAGTTTTTCTTACTAACAGTAACTTACTACTAATATATATTCTGGGACTGGCCCTGATAAAGAACAATAGCAAGATTTTGTTTCCACATATAGAAGATTCCAGATCAATTTTTTATTTTGTAAAATGCATTGTTAAAACTTTTTATTTATGTAGTCTAGCCACCAATCGTCTTAAAGTATCTTTTGCATAGTAAACTTTACCGTACACTTTGTAAAATTAAGAAATCCAAATTGTCAGAGTACAAATTATAGAACCTGTGTAACATACTACACACATGGAAAAAAGTTAAGGATATTGTAAGTTTTCCGGTTTAAATTCTTATTACTGCATTTAAACTGTATAATATACTTTTTTTACTTTCTTTATGATAATGTAGATTAAGTAGCCACTGTTTAATTTTCTCAGAAAATTTTTGTTTTCATATTTTGTTTAAGTGTTGAGTTTGACAAGATATTTTTATGTAATGCGGAGTTGAATTTATACATTTAAACTGAAGATTTCTACAAAACTAAAACGCATAATTGTTGTATATCATGGTAAGGGTTCATTTAACTAGTCCTGAAGCAAACAGAGCAATTGGCATGCTTCAAGCTGGCCTACGGCAAGTTGACGTTGCTATCCAGCTGCATGTAACGCAGTGTGATAAGCAGACTTTATACCAGATATCGACAAACTGGATCTGTTAAGGAAAGACCTCGCACAGGTAAACCACGAGCCACAACTGCTGAAGAAGACAGATACTTATCAATTACTGCAAAAAGAATTGTAATCTATCCCTGCTCGAGAATAAGAAATTCATTATATCAAGCAACAAGAGTAAATGTAATACGTAGAACCATTCTTAATCGACTACATTAAGTAGATTTAAGATCACGAAGGCCATGGCCAACAGTTCCTTTGGGAAATGTTCACCGGAGGAACCACTTAAGATGGTGTCGGGAGCGATCTCAATGGAATCAAGAATGGAGTGTATTATGTATACTGATGAATCCAGGATTGCGTTAAATAGTAATTCTAGGCGTGTGAGGGTATGGAGGTCTTCAAATCAGCGAAATCGGCGAAACCTTGTACAAGAGATACATCCATTTGGCAGCGGTGGAGTTATGGTTTGGGCAGGAATCTTTCTAGGTGGGCTCACGGAATTATACGTTTGCCAGAGAACTCGGAATTTCCGTATATACCAACATGACATTATAAATGGTATCGTCGAGGACTATAGGTACAATTTAGAGCCGCATTTTCTATTTCTAGATGATAATGCTAGACCACATCGAGCGAGAAATGTGCTAAATCAAATTGTAGAAAACGATGTAGACCACATATAATTACCACCTCGTTCTCCGAACCTTAATCCGATAGAACATGTATGGGCAATGCTTAAAACTGCATTGAGACAGCATACCCCTCGGCCAACGACTTTAGAAGAACTAAAGGCAGTCTTACCTACAGTTTGGGATAATTTGCCGCAGGAATTGATAGATAATGTAATTTTAAGTGCGCCACGACGAGTGCAAAGTGTAATTCGCAATCACGGAGGTCATACACTTTATTAATTATACAAATGACATCCGAACAATGATTGGATTTTTGTTTTTATTTTGAGTTAGTTAATTTTTATATTTTTTCTTTTGTTTTTGTTTATATTTCGTTCAGTTCTTGGTTATACGTGTTAAATATTTCCCATATAAACCTAAATAAATAATAAAACTTACGTTAATAACAAATTCTATAGGTATTTTTTTAGTATCCCTAACTTTTTCCATGTGTGTATATCGGATGAGATGTTTTCGATGTATATTTAGGGATATCGGAAATTACTACAGCTACAAAAATGGTCAAATGACAAAAGAGTTGCAGTTTTATGAGTTCAATTCAATGCAGGTTTTGTTTTGAATCAAAAGTTCATGAATTGCTAGACATTTAAAAAAACTAAATTTTTTTCTTTTTTAATTTAACATAGCTGACCATGAAAACAATTGTTTATTCAAAAAAAGACTTATGACTGGGAACGATCAACATTTCGTTGAAAATAGGTTTTCCTTGATTTGGAAAATTCATGCTTGATAGCTACAGAATTCCTTAAGGAAATAAAATTAGCTGCAAAAAACGTCAAAGTAACCTTATTTGTGATCATCAGTAAAACAATTGTTTTCATAGCCTAGCTATGTTAGATTCGAGAGTAAAAGAGAAAGACGGCCACAATCTCTTTGCTTTTCGAAATAACCATATTGAGTTTTATATCGTTGTAAAGGTTAAAGAAATACCTATTTTATAAGCTATGATTTCCATTTAAACAAACACAATAAGATTTGTCATAACTCAAAAATGACAGGTTAGTTAATATTGAATTCGACTATCTTATTAAAAACATAATTTTCTATGACTTTTGCCTTTACACTTTTTCTTAAAGGTGATACTAACAGGGACAATTTGGTTTTTTCTACAATTTATTTCAAATTGAAACAGAACATTTCAGAAAAAGACTCGGATTATTGTAACTAGATCATAGGAACTTCGCAGGCTTTTAAGAAATGAGTTTCATAAATATCTAGATTTCAAATAATCACGATGATGCTTTAACACTGTATCAATAATGCATCAACACAATTCTATTCTTCTCGACAAACAATCAAATCGAATCCGTTCTAATGATATGAAAAGTTTTATGAATATACTTTACACTATGGCGGAAATTTTTTCAGAAATTCCATTGTCTAATTGTGTCTTCATTGACTACATTTAAGCGCAATAAAACTTTTATGATCGATTCTTTCGGCAATAATGATATTTTGCATTTAGAATAAATCAGTTTTTTTTTAAATTTAGAAATAATAATTCTTTTGTGGCGTACAATTTAAGTCACAAAAATGTTTTTACTAAATGTATCTTAACTTGATTTCAATCGATTGTAAATGAAAAGATTTCCTCAATATTAAAACATTGTGATTGTACCAAAAAGAATCATAAACAAAATAATGTGTTTTTAAGTTAACTGTTAGAGTTAATCAATAATTGTTAATCAAAGTGAAGAGACATCAAGAATGCAGTAATTGCAATTATCTAACAAAGTTTTTTTAAAAGTTACTTTAAGCAATTCATCTCAATTTTTTTAATGGCATGAGATATATTTTTTGTTAGTGAATTTTGGAGAGCTCTTCCAATATAAAAAAAATCTGAGGAAAGACACAAAGAAAACACTGCGACTCTGGTAGGTCATGAATTCTGGCATAATAGTTTGATATACCATTACTTTTGAACGTAATGAAAATAATATTTGAGACATCAAGTCTTTGTCAATGCGCCTTTCTTCAGTTGGAAAGGTTAACCGATCTATCTATTCAGGAAACAGATAAATTTTATATCGATGGACGAAAGATTAAGAAATGGTATTAAGAATGTGTGTGCCGGAGCCGATATAAACAGCGACCATGCACTACTAATGACAGAGATTAGCATAAAACTTAAGAGAGTAGACACTACGAGAAGTGTAAGGAAATGGGACTTGGAAAAACTAAAAGGTATGGATAAGGTAGAGATTGGCTACAAAATGGAAAGGGAAATAAGAAAGCTAAAACCATGCGATGGCGATCCAAATGAAAAATGGGATGCAATTAAGTTTGGAATAAAGAAAATGGCTGAAGAGGAGTTAGGATACAAAAAGGGTAAGCGGATCAAAACGCCTTGGATAACCCATGCTGGACACAATGGAAGAGAGAAGAAAGTATAAGAACATTAATAATGAAAAGGGAAGAAGAATGTAAAGAAGACTGAATTCGGAGTTGAGGTTAGTAACTGATAAAGCACGAAAGAAATGATTAGAAGATGAGTGTAAAGAAATAGAAGAGCTTGCGAGGTTAAGGAGGCATGACATTGTGCACAAGAAAATAAAAGATATTTTATGGGAGGGCAGATTAAAAAGCAAATGTGGAAAGGAAATAGAACATGAGCATAAATTCTTCTTGAAAGATGTGGTACAAGTGTTGCAGCGTTGGAAGGAATACATGCAAGATTTGTATGGAACAAATGAGAAACCAGTTGAGATGGAGTTGAGTTGGAAACCGCAGTAGATATGGGTAACATCAGCCCAGTTATTTTGAAGGATGAAATAGTTGCTGCAATAAGGGATATGAAAGATGGTAAGGCTGCGGGCGGGAGGATGCTAAACATCTAGGAATGAGAAAGTTGGAGAGCAAAG
Organism: Ignelater luminosus; assembly: GCA_011009095.1. NCBI lineage: Eukaryota > Metazoa > Arthropoda > Insecta > Coleoptera > Elateridae > Ignelater > Ignelater luminosus. The sequence continues at coordinate 166,141 of VTPC01001502.1, forward strand.
ATCACTGTTGAAAACAATTAACATAAGAAAAAGAAATTAGTTAGGACATGTTTTAAGAAAAGATTGTTTCATGAAAGGTGTGTCATACAGACTAGTTCTTCTCGAGTATAATTTATTTACGAAAGGGCAAGCAGACAGCTGCACAAGGGCAACCAAATAATCAGGACAGCCTAAATTTGAAACCGGGAAAGAACGTTTAATGGTTTTAAGGGTGTGCAGTTAGACATTTGCACAAATTGTTCCTACCTGAAGAAATTGAACGCATATTTTCATATTTGCAGAGATCCCAAGCTTTTCGTGAACTAGGGTCTGACAAGCATTCAGAACTCTGCGAAACCACAAATAACTAAAACAGTTCCAAAACATGAAAGAATCCAGAAGTGTATAAGGACCCTGCAAAGATATGATACTGAGAAAAATCAGAATGTCTGCAGAAACATCGGAGTACGCAAAAAATGCCGTGTAAGAAGATAATCACATACAAAATGATAAATCTTTAAAAAAAACTATTAAGTACCAAGACCGAAAGTCACAGTTATCAAACCACAGATTTTATTGAACTTTCGAAATAAGAATTTATCGGCAAGCATAATGATGTTTCAGTTGCTCATGTATGTGAGTATGTTTCTTTAGACCTTTTGCAGGGCATTTATTGACTACAGTCTCACACATTGTGATTTTCAAAATTTATGTAAGATATTGGCCATCTTGATCTGCCACACAATAGCAAAAAGGTCTCCTTCATCAGACTGTTCAACTCTCGACTCTATAACGGATAAATAGTTTTAATTTGTGATGATTTGACCGTCATGGGATCATAGAAAAAGCTAGCATGTTGAGTTTAGAACAATATAAACATTGTCTCTAAATGATTTCTGCATATTTAACTCTGAAAAGCTTCTGAACTGAAAGCAATGCCATCTCAAATATTTGTGCGCCCCAAGGCTTATTATGTGTAAGTGTCCCCAATTATCTTTGTAAAATTTTCCTTATTTGTTTTATACGTAAAAGAAATCGAGTAGATCATGCAATTAACGTCGTCTTTCTTCGCGTTTCACAGAGACAATGCGAGGAAAACAATATTGTTTTTGTTTGTTTTTCCAAGAATTCTACGCACTTCATCCAACCCTTAGACGTGGGTTTTTTCTGTCCATTCAAAATGGCTTGGAGTTTAGTGCTAATAAACTGGAAAAGGCCCATCTACATCAGACTACCATCAGCAAAAAAAGCTCTCTTTAACTATTAGCCTTCATTCTTGTAACCATGAACAATAACTCTGGAAATGCAATAAAAAAAGAAAGAAGCGAGGTATCGTCCCTATGAATCGTGAACGAGTTCTGCAGAAGATTCCAGATGAAGACGTTATTGCTGATACGGATGGATCCGTAAGCAATATTCTGGTGAACTATTTACAACAACAGCGTTTTGTCAATGATAATTTCGACAAAGATCTTTCAGAAGATGAAGCTGATGACTTTCGGACAGAAACAGATTGACATTCAGATTTAATTTTTTTTATCATAATCTGTATTTTCGTGAAACAATTGCTTAAAATCTTTCATACGTGTTTTTGATTATCAGTTCTTCAGTGTTGTATTCTTTCTGGACTCTTTTGTTTTCTGCTTTCCTTGTCGCTGTTTTTTGAAGCATTCTTACTAAAAAATGGTCCGAACTACAGTCTGCTTCTCTCATAGATCTAACTCTTGTGATCAAACGCGTATGCCTTTCTTCAATTTAGACATGATGGATTTGAATTATAGTTGCCCCGTTTGGCGATACCTATGTTCCCTTGTGTATTTGTTTAAGCTCTAATTGAGTGTTTCTCACTACCATCTTTTTCTCAATTGTGAAATTTATTAATTGTTGACCATTGTGATTATTTTCTTTGTGTTTATGGTTTCCAGTTTTTCCCACCTTTGCATTACAGTCTCCCATCACTATTTTTACGTCGTATTTAGGCAGCCGACCATACATATTCCCCAGTTCTTCGTAAAAAATTTCTTTCGCCTCCTCTTCTTTTTCTTCTGATGGGACATGTACGTTAATTATACTTATGTTTCGGTCGCTTCCTTTGGTACGTATTGATCACATTCTATCTGATATTGGGCTGAAGTCCAGTATTCTTCCTTTTAACTTGCCTTGCACCTGGAATCCCGTTCCAAACATTCTATTACTTCCTCCTCTTTTAAACATGGTCACGTCTTCTATTTCTAGTATTTCTTCTCCTAACTGCTTAGTTTCTTGTACAGTCGTGAGATCCAGTTTATACCTCTTCATCTCCCCTATGAGCTCCCTAAGCCCACCAGCATAAAATGTACACCTCACATTCCACATCCCTAATTTTGAAACTAAATTCTGATTCAATTTTTATTATTTTTCCGATTTTCTAACTTGATTGTAGTTTTTGTATTTTTATCCCGTTTGCCTTTTCTTTGCCTTATTGTTACCATAGCTCGGTCTTGTATCCCCGAGTTCTTTAGTTTTTTGGGGGTCTTGCAGCTCCTGTTGGGTTTATTGCCCCTTTCTTAAAAGTCCATTGATGTTCTAGTGTGATGCACGATTCATTTGTTATTTAGTTAAGAAGATTAAGAACTCCAAGAATTGCACTTAACCAGGGCGCCTTCCGAGTTAAAGCTATGACTAAATTACTTCTCATTTGAAAGTTTTTATTCGTTCAGAAACTTCACTTTGGAAACATTTCTTTAAATTACTGAATGGATTTTATGATCTTTCTGCTTAAATAAGGAGATGTATCGTTGAAACGTCATCAAGAGATGTACGGTAAGCTCTGCTATAAATATAAAAATAAAACAAGAATTAACATGCACATTTTAACTTATTGATTTATGGCTTTAATCTCAAACGTGCAAGTTGCCTTTATTCTGACAATTAATCTTTGTCAAATCGACAAATGCCATAAAACCTATGTTTTGTCACCTTCGTTACAAGATAACGGAAAATTAACGAAATCACTGTTACTCTCAAGTAAGATTAACTGTAAAATATGCATGCTTTTTTGTGATTTTTTTAAAATGTGAATTTCATTTCAAAAACCCTTGAATATGCATTCATTTTCAAAGACGCTTGGAATATGCATTTGTATATGCAGATATGCAAATGCATAATTACATAAGCATTGCATTTAGGAATAAACAGACCATTGCATTCAAACTCTATTTCAACACGTAACAACTTAGCATCATCAAAAGATTTACAAAAAAAACATGTTTTACAAATATTGCAACCCCACTTGATCACGGGCATAATAACTAACTAATCTATATCCTACTAAATTACCATATTAATTTGTTCATTGTGGAACCAATGTTCATTGACACATGCACATACCTTATATGGTGTCTAATAATAAATGTAAATCCGATAGTTTACTTACAATACTTTGAATGTTTAAAAGGAAGATTGAAAGCTTAGAATTAGGGCGTCTGCAGTTTACAAACTTATTATTGTTGCTTTTATTGCTGTTGCTTTCATTAATGTGAGACTACTGTGCTAATAAATTAATTTAAATAAAAAAACGTTTTTCTGAAAAACCGTTTGTGTATCGCTATAGTTTCCTTTTCAAAATCATAGAACACCATAGCATGACGTAAATAAATTTATTCGAAATCTTCCAAGCAATCTTAAATACCTGCTGTCTTATGTTTAAGTGCATAACTTTGAATGTATATAGGTTTAAACAAAACCATTTAGACTTATCATGAGTTAATTTGTTAATGCCATCGAGTTTTAAATTTATTTCTTCATTGTTTGTTGTATTTAAAAAGGTTAAGTAACGACTTTTATTTTATTATCAATAAATTAATTAAATATTTTGTAGAATTAGAAGTTTTCTTTGGGCTTATTTGAATATGGAAAAAAGGATTTTAGCATTTTACCTTCAAAATAACTAACTGATATATTATTTACCATATATTATAATATGAAAAGTTAGTTAAAAGTTATATTAAAGTTCCGCAGAAGTAATTTATTTTACCACAATAAAAAAAAATCTAATTAAAGCTATTAACATTCTGGTCGTCGTCGTCTCTACGTAGTATATTTATTTACACCACATAAAACACATCAAACGGTTTTCTTATTATCGCACAAGCATGTACTGATAAAACGAGTAATATTTAACTTTTTTCTAATTTTACAGAAAAAAGCGTCGGCTGCATCAGCCTTATCTCGATTGCATTTTTATTTTAAAACGGCAAGTTCATTTTGATACGACATTGAACTTGAACTTGAAGTAGAAATGATAAACTCATGAATAAGAAAAGAGCAAAGCTTTCTTTAATTAAATTTTTTAACAATTTCTAATAATACTAATAATAATTATTATACAGCATGACAAGTGTTTTTGTATATAAGTGAAAAGTTGCGAAGCACAAACCTAATTAATTCGTTCACGAACAAAAGTTTTACTACGTTTTACTTAAATATAATCTAATTTCGTTCACGCAAAGATCTGTGGTGGAAAATAAGCTTCTTTTGGTTAAAAAAAAATAAAAGTCACTTCCGACATTAGAATTGTTTTTTGGCGGCAGAACTTTATTAACCAAATCTTAACACTTCCTCTTATTTTGCCTGTTAATGAATACTTTCAACGAATTAAAATTTAATTTTACATTTTAAATACGGCAAGCAATGCGTAATTCGTTTCAAAAAAAATCTTTTCGAATCTTGATATTTCCTTTTTGTAACTGTTCGTAAATATAAAAAAAAAGGAAGTGTAACAGCAAATTGGTACCGACAGACAAAAAACAATATTCCGTGTTTTACAGGAAGCTGCTGTTTGTACGATCTTAATATCCTTTTAATACCATGGGAAAAATTCGATTTGGTAAAACGTTCTCAAGGGATATTCCAACAATTAAAAACCTACATTTTATTATTATTATTATTAAATTTAAAAAAAAAATCTAGACAAGAAAGAACGACAAGTCAAATCGCATTGATTTTTCGGTCACATCTACAATAAACATAATTTGACATCAACCTTTCTCTAAAGAAATAGCAAAAATGAAAATGAATTTTACTTTAAAGGTGTCTGTTAAAAATAAATTATGCAGCTAATAAATTTTTATCTAAGATATGCATTTAAGAAATTTGAATTTCTAAAACATTTTCGACACCGTTTTCTTTTTTCAATTCGATGCAGTAAAAATAGTGTTGGAGGTGCGGTTGCAGAATTGCATTTGTATATAATTATTTTATATTGGAAATCTGATAAAATGTCAGGGATTTCCATCTTAATTATAAAATATTGCAGTTGGACTCAATAAAGGTGATAAGAATATTAAAACTGTTTAACCTGAAAACGCAGGTGATACAAATGTAGTGCAATGGGCCTTAAGCTGCAGTAATTTGAAGAATCTTTCTTAGTGAGAACTACTTTGAAGGTTAATTAAATCAAACGAAATACCACCACAAAGTACACGGTTAGGGTAAGACTCAACTATGAAGAAATATACTGGGAACAACGCATTTTACAGTACAGAAATAAATTAATTGGCTGTAAACGAACGGCAAAGTTTTTCTTTATAAATACAGGAACTCGCAGACCAAGACTGCAGTTTCTGGGTGATTAGCCGTCATTTGTCGGAAAATCGTATAACATTTTGTAAACGAAACCACGCCAACGTGTTTTTATAAATAGAACGATGGAATTTGTATTCATAGCGAAGATATGATGTAGGCCGTCGTCTGTAGAATCAAATATGAGTTTTTTGCCGTTAATTTAGCTAATTACAGTTAACTCTTATCAGCTTATCGAAGAATGATGAATTATTATCTTTTTTGCGATACAAAACTCAATTCCAATAAAATTTTCTCCGGGTAACTTACAAAACATGATAGAGAAGCTATGCCCTCACTATGCACCACCGACGGATAACGTTTTTTACTAATGCATCTACTTAAAACGTTGAAGAGTCACATTTCCTTTATAAAACAGCACGTTAAAACAAGAAACAGTGCGGTGGTGGGTATTGCATTACTCAGTAATGGTAATGGATAATGGGAATATTTTAAACAGTAATTGGTTATTTAAAACTGTTTCCATTATCAATTCTTGATCGCAAATTGGTGCCGTCAACAAAGGTGATATTGTTTAATACATTTTTTGTAAAAGTATTACATATTAACAATCTATTATTTAAGTATTGTAGACCTACTGCTGAGGAAGTTCGAATTACGTTATGTTATATGTCGAGAGCCGTGGTTAAAGTGATAATTTTAATAATATAATTTTAATTAACATTATTTATTAACGCTACAAACAGGTTAACAACTTGTTACAACTGTCGAGGAACTGTGTTGTTGAATCTTGTGCGAACTATAATGATAATGGTATCCCTGTAAATAACGACAAACTTTTATATCTGTACCTGTGTGCATAACAAAAGGGTGAGGTTTGTAGTTCTCGGCGTTTTCCATAGAAGTAGATAAAGCTTAAGTGTTTCAAGGTAATATCGCGGTGGGTACTTTAAGAAGATCTAGACAAAAGTAAGATCCTTCTCTCTATGAAAATTTTAGCGTGCGAACATTCAAAAATATCTGCAAGGCAGTAATAAGTAAATGCAAGATTCTTTTTCTGTGAAGGTTTACCGTGCGCCCGTAACATTCGTAGAAGGCAATGTTCTTAAAATTTCGTATAAAATTGTGGGACGCTACACTATTTTTATTTAAAATATCGGGCGTACTCCCAGACGAATTTGAATTCGGGCCTCATAAGCGTTCAGGCGGGGGTTGTCGAAAATATAGAGGTGCTGTTTCATGTTTCGGCTAGTGCTCTTTACCTGCGTCTGACGTCGTTAGAACTGAGGCGCGTTCCACCTCCTACGGTTCGGCCACTAGAAGACGTCACCGGCGGAACATACAATGACCCGTAGCTCGCAAACTCTAAAAGACAAGAAAGACAGGTTTTGCGGAAACCGATTTTGGAGCATAAAGAAATGGATCCCAAATTTGCCCAGATAAACTTTCCAATCTTCTCCGAAACCGGAAGCTAAGATCAAAGAAATTTTTGAGATCGACGTTCCTCTGCGCTCCGCAGGAAACCTCATGCGATTCGTTAACTTTGAAGTTTTTCAAAAGTGTCCTTAGAGCTAGAGAAAATAATCTTTGGTGGCACGTGTACCTTACAGCCCCACACTCGATGCCTCCGAAAACATCCTGCATTTGTCGCGCTCGATCTTTTAAGGAATGTCCTAAAACTACAGATATAAAGTAATATTCATTTTAAGAACTGGGAAAAATGATCATCGCGAGCCATAAGGTAGGCTTGCATTCTAGAATTTTATTTACATCTTATTTATCTTAAAAACGGTTTAGATATATTAAAATTTCACAAGAGACAAAATTTGTTAAGAACTATCCAAACTTTCATCATCAGTAGTTCTACAACCCTTAAATGGTCTTGACTTGTTTTAGGACCTTTCGCCATTCTGTTCTGTTCTTCGCCTTTTCCTTCCAGTTGGTTATCCTGAGCTTTTCCGGGTCTTCCATTATTTGGTCTAAGTGTCTTGTTTTTGGTCTTCCCCTGGATCTCTTTCCTCCTCTAACAGCTGTCGTAGTATTTGTTTTATCGGGTTTGTCTCGACTATTCTCTCAACGTGGCTTATCCATCTCCATCTCCCAATCTTTATGAAGATAATTATATTTGCATCCTTGTACTCCTGGTATAGTTCGTGATTATAACGTCTGCGCCACTCCCCATTTTCTTGTATTGCTCCGTATATGTGTCTTACCATTTTTCTCTTGAATGTACCTAATATGTTTTCATCTTGTTGTGTCATTACCTTGGTTTCCGATGCGTATGTTATTACGGGTTTGATTAAGGTTTTATACAGGGTGTCTCCAAAAGGTTGGAACATGGCTTAACTGCATACTCGTGGGATAAAAATAAGAAGATTTAACCCAACTTACCTATATCCAAAATCGTCTCGTTAAGTTGGTACTAGGCGTCAAAGTTTTTTGAATAATTTTTGGTATGGCATGTTTTGTGACTATTTACTTAATTTTTATCGCACTAAACTTCTGTCATTTTGACATGTAACAAACAAATGATACTGATCTGCCATTTTAAGATAGGTATTCCGGCTAACTAGATTATTTCTAGATTATTCCTATCAAAAAAGCATGATCATCAGATCAGATTTTATTTTTTTGCGGACAAACCTTAAGCGTTGTCAAAAATTACACAGATACAAAAAATGTTTCTAAAGAAAGTATCTTGTTGGAAAAAAAAATTGAAAGTTCTTAGCTTAGGCACTAAAAAGTTATCAACAAATCTGTACTGCGACATTCTTGTTTAATACACTTGCAACTTACTGATGAAGACCAAAACCATCGCGAAACCTGATTTATAGTCACAAAACATGCCATACCAAAAATTATAAAAATCGATCAAAGCCTACTATTTTTATACGCAAAATCAATTTTTTTAAAAAACCTTTGACGCCTCGTACCAACTTAACGAAACGATTTTGGATATAGGTAAGTTGGGTTAAATCTTCTTATTTTTATCCCAGAAGTCTGCAGTTAAGC